>OY728137.1:375726076-375817064 GCA_963277665.1 Viscum album
ATTCATCATAATGTATAGCAATAAGGATCTGCATCCGTCCTACATTAATATTGAGTGAGAAATTGTGATGGATAATAGCATTTCGATCATACCAGATCACATGGTGGAATTCAGCAACTGTATAGAGGAAAAGGTTCTTGATTTGCTGAGAGCCTTTCATTTCTGCACAATTCTTTAGTTGAGTTATAACAGAGTCAAAAAACAACCATCTACAATAAAAAATGTCAAGAATATAGTTCTAAAGAGAAGAAGAAGTAGCACAAGAAAGAAAAAGGTGGTTGGCATCTTCCCTGTGTTGATTAAAAATTCTACACTTAGAGAAAAGTTGGATACCAAAGGATTGGCACATGAGCCTTAGCCCGATTGGTAAGGACTCAGTAAGTGCATCCAAGCGACCCAGGATCAAATAAAAGTGGAGACATAATTTCTGGGTACTGTAGCATCACTGTAGCAACATTTTAGCAGGTACTGTAGTGGGAACTATGCAGTAATGTAGCAGTAAATGTAGCAGGCACTGTTTGGAACTGTAGCAGCCGGGAATATGCCCCCCGTTTGGGTCTTCGGGCCACCGATTTGGTCCCTGAGTTCTTTAAGGCCTTCGGGCCACCCAGGCCTTCAGGTCAGTAAGGCCTTCGGGCCACCTCAAGGCCTTCATGCCACCTTAAGTGCAGATGCAAATCAGACAACCTACAAGGAACAAGCTCTACAAGGAGGATGAGCAAGGAGCTTTCACCACAGAAGAAGCTAAATAGATTGCAAGAATGAGAGGGTATGTCACCTTCCATCGGGACAAGCTTGTGCATGCACAAAAAATTCCTAGCCAAACAACCATGCGAAGGTGGAGAGCTGATTTCACGATGAAGATGCTGGGGATGAGAAGTTCCAAGTAGTGAGTCTAGGTTGTATGTAATGGTTGAAGCCTACAGAAAATGCATTCCTCTAAGGCCTATGGGCCATGTAATACTTACTCCTATGAGCCTTGTAAGGGTTCCACCTCACCCCCTGAATGGTGGATTATCAAAATAAATAAAAAATGAAGGCCTTTGGGTCATTGGATGGAAAGTATTGAAGGAAAATTTCAGTGGGAACTCTATTGTGAGAAAGATTCCAGATGAGATTGAATCTAGAAGGTTTAATCCAAGGTTTGTTAAAATGTTTGAGCTAGCTGTAATCAATCTCAGAATCACCGTAATAATGATTGTAGAAATTTTTAGAGGTGAGCATACCATTGTGAGCTGGTTCCCAAACCAAGAAATCCTCAGTGTGAGTGAAAGAGTAATTTTCAATAACATTCAGAATAGTATTAGGGAGGTGATTATGTTGAGAATTTAAAATATCTTTGATAGTGAAGTTTCTATTTTCAAGGAGTGTAATTCGAAGAAATCATAGAAATTAAAGTCATTCCAGCCCAGTTGTCCAGCCAAAATTTCATGGAAGAGTCACAAGAGACCATCCATCTGGAATTAATCATAATTTTGTCGAAGGAGTGTTTGATGTAAGGAAAAATGAAATAATTAATGAAACTAGAGTTTCCCATATTAATTTTGGTAAGGAATCTATTTTTAAGAAAGGTGATATCATCTGAAGGATTATGAATAAGGTTCCAAGTAAGTCTAAACTGAAGGGATTCATTGAAGAGTTTTAGATTTTTAATACCAATACCACCATTCTCAATGGGATTGCAACAGGTTGACCAGGGAATGGTCACAAGTTTTCTTTCCAGGGTACTACCAGTCCAGATGAAATTCTTAATGGCCATGTTCATTTTTTTAATATGACCAACAATCCATTTCCAGACCATCATGCAGTAAACCATTTTGGAGACAATAGTTGATTTAACAAGGCAAGCCCTGCCTTCCATGGAGAGAGCCCTACCTTTACACTAAGCTATCTGTTTAAGAACCTGGTCAACAATAGACACAAAATGAAAAGATTTGGGCCTTCCCCAAAATATAGTGACACCAAGATAAGTGAAAGGAAGCACACCTTCTTTAAGACCGAGGTCATTGATAATGCTACATTTTCAGTTGGGGGGAAGTTTTTCCCAAAGAATAATCAAGAGTATTCAGTTAATAACAAGAATATAACAACTAATGAAAAACTTAGATATACCCAGGAAGGACACCACACCTCTAGGCAGTCTCAACCAAACTACCAACCATAAGATTCTACTTGAAGCTTCTAGACAGTGCTCATTCTGGGATAACCCACTCCACGAGCCATGCTATCACCAGAGACACTCATACAAGAGGTCATTATCATTAGTCCCAAACCAAGAAAACTCACAGATATCTGATCTTGATACTTAGATAGGGGATCACAACCAAGACCATTGGGGGACACCATAAACCTAATTTGAATCAACTCTCTATGTAGGGGATTGTATGCCAATGATATCACGAACCATATTGAAATGTCCTACTAGATGGAGGATCAACACACCACGTATGGAGGTCATTCTAATTCTAAGAACCCCACCTAAGGTATAATAAGTAATGATGGAGGATCACACTCCAGTCTCACAGAGGGACACCACAAACTCTATTTGAGACTCATCCTCTAGAGGAGATCAAAATCCAGAGTTGTGGATGCAATGCTACATTGTACCCTCGATGGGAAGAGACAAGGGAATATATTTAATCGATACTAGTCCAAACTGAAGAAATGAAGGGCTCTAAACACCCTCAAAGGGGGTATGTTGCATGTACTGGCGGTACACAATGTGTCTAGCCAACTCTTGGTCTACATGTGCACTTCTATCACACATGGAATGTAGATATCCATATACACAGTGTGTACGTAAGGATACATAACATGTAGAGGTCTACTGACACCCTACCCATGCTTTTTTTTCTATGCCTGTGTACTTCTGGCCATGCCCATGTACCAACCCGTGTACACCTGGTTGTGTTTGAGTACACGGCTCTGGCTGTGTACTCCTAGTTGTGCCCATGTACCCTGGCTTTCCCATGACTGTGTATCCTTCAGGATATATGCTGATCCACCAGCATGGGTCACAAGGCGTGTTCCAGGTGTCACATGGTATAGCATACCACCTTTTTATAACATAAACTTTCATTACATTACACAAAACTGAGGATCTTTAAGGTTTAGTGTCTTGGAAACTAGGAACATAATACATGAAAACAACATAAAGCATTCTTCTTAACACTTGAAAGGATTATCCTTAAGTTTATCCTAGGTTCATTACTACATCTCATAACCTGGGGACATACATCAAAAGAAAAGGGTGAGCATAAGGCTCAGTAAGGGAAACAAGAGAAACATTTTACATGTGGACTTTAGATACTTCAATAAGGTCATGAAAAGAACTTTAAGGCATGAGAAAGAAATCATGAGATATATCATAATAAAAATAACATTTTTCATAACTTGAAGATGTGGATGCAACATTTAATATTGACAATCATTTTTTTTCACCAAGGTCCATCCCCAAGGTGTCATTAAAAATTACCAAGGTTATTCACCAAGGTATCAGTCTAAAAAGTCATCTCTAGAGATTAAGTCTTTTACTCAATGCATTGGAGCGCTATCTGGGCGCACCCTTGACATGTATTTATTATCATGTGAGCCACATATATAATCATCAATAATTTCATAAACAACCCATATAGCATAAAATAAATGGGTTTCTTTTCATAATCATAACGTTTTAAAAACTGCTTTAAAGACATGATCTTTATGTCACTTTAAACCCACAGAAAGGGAAAGAGGGTTTCATGTATGTAAATCCCAGAATTTAAAATAGAACATTTTGATATATATGTAAATACCCATATAGAAATAAGATCTTTGAGTATTCACTTAATAACATAAAATAATTTTGAGAAAAAGAGAGAGGCATTTTGAGACGAAAATTCTGCAGCATAACGGCTACGTTACAGGGTTTTAGAAAACGTTGAAAAGAGAGGGGACATGGGTAGCCCACTCATAAATGATCTATAAAAATAGTATAGGGAAAAAATATAAAAAATATGAATCATGTTAATGAAATTTGAAGGACATACCATTTGAAATGAAAAACATGGAAGTAAGACAAAAATAAGATTTCTCTTATGAAAATTTGGCAGCCTAACGACGTCACTTAAACTTCAACAAAAATGAATTGACGAGATAAAATAGGGTCTATCATCATATGATCATAAAATATCAGTATTATAGGTATATAGATCATACCCCAACATAATAAAAATGAACTTTAAAGACTTGACATGAAAATAGAACTTGAAAATGAGAAGGGTGAAAGAATCCCTTAAAAATTCGGCAGCCTAACGGCGTCACTTAAACTTTCATAAAACGAAATGATGAGAGTAAGAGGGGATATCTCATCATATAAACATGAAAAGTTAATTAAGATAAATATAAAATAACATCCTCCCACATAATAACATGGAGAATAAAAGGAATGACATAAAAGAGATTACTTGAAAAGAAAGAGAGAGGTCAGATCCCTTACCTTAAAACGTAACTCTTAAAACTCAAAGGTTGGGACCTTGAGAGGCTTTAGGGAACATTGGGAGGACTCATTGGGAGGTAATGAGACCAGAGCTTCGTTAGGGTAGAGTTGGGAGTGAAAAATAAAGGAGTAAAGGGTGGGTATTTATAGGGAAAGTGAGGGGACAAGGCATTAATGGCCAAGGGACACCTCACAAGTGGTTTTCCCAAAACCATGTGCTCTCCCATGATATTTCCCATGGATTTAGGAAACATGGGGATCCCAATAAAATAATTCATCACCTTTGGTCGGAAAACCCTTAAAATATCTCATGACATCATCATGACACAGTTATGATGTCATTAAACATACCGAAACCCTAAAACTGCTTTTTTACTATTCACTGAAAATTCATCTTTCTCAGAAAAATCCCCAAAAATTACCATAACATAATATCGATACTCTGAGTTAAAAAATAAAGTTCATTTTATAAAAATAATTTTCTAATTATTTTTAATTTAATTTTTAATTAAAAAACACAATTCACCTGAAAAAAATAATATTTGACTAATAATTTATGAAACCGTTATTTACCCATTTTATTGAATCTCATTACTTAATAAAGGTGTCTAAATTATATTAAAACTTTATTTAAGTGAGATTACTAATCCATTTGGTCACATTACTAATCCTAAGCATAAAATCACTATTCATAATTTACTATTCATCAAAAATTAAGTTGATCTTATTAGACTCCAAATTCCTTACTGAACACTTTTACAGAAGACCATTTTTTGAAAATCATTACACACCATTAATTATTTAAGGTTTACATAAATATTTTAAAATATCCTTTTTTTTCAAAATTCATCAATAAATACATCCTAAAATTATTCAGACATTAGAAATTTCACAAACTTCGCAGAAGGAAGAAATCTCAATTTATTCATCCCAAAGGATTACACAAAGAAGCTAGGGTCTCATCACATAGCCCCTTATAACACCAGCATATGACCTAAGTGTAAGGTGTGCTATGGTGAGAGAATCTGAAAGAGGCTCAGATAACATTGCCCCAGTAGTAATCTCTACTAACTTGAACTTCTCCCGTAGGCGTTTCCGTTCAAGCTTGACACGCTGGAGTTCGGCTTGGGCTTGGTCCAAAGCGAAGTCCAAAGATGCCACCTCCTTCCCAAGCTCTAATAAGTGGGATTCATAAGGTTCGAGTCTACTGGATGAAGCCATTGACTCCTCTTTATGCATTAACCATTAACATCTTTCTTAAATCATTAAGAGTAAGTTAATATACTACTCAAAAAGTTTGGGTCGTTACATTCTTCACCCCTTAAGAAATTTCATCCCTGAAATTTATACTTGAGGCCTAGTCGAAAAGGTGAGGGTACTTTTGCTTCATCATTTCCTCAGGTTCCCAAGTCGCTTCTTCATATTTATGATTCCTCCACAATACTTTCACAAGGTGGGTAGTCTTGTTTCGTAGAACCTTGTCTCTACGGTCTAAGATCTCCACTGGCCGCTCCTCATAAGAGAGGTCATGTTCCAGTTGTACCACCTCTGGGTTCAGTACATGCGAAGGGTCGGGTATGTACTTCCTCAAGAGAGATACATGGAATACATTGTGAACTTGAGCTAGGTTCGGTGGAAGTGCTAGATGATAAGCCACTGATCTTATGCGATCAAGGATTTCATAGGGGCCAATGTACCTAGGGCTGAGCTTCCCTTTCTTCCCAAACCGCATGACTCTCTTCCATGGAGAAATTCGAAGGAAGACTTTGTCGCCAACACCAAACTCCAAGTCCCTTCGACGATTGTCAGCATAGCTATTTTGCCAACTCTGAGAAGCCTTTATGTGTTGTTGGATGGAATGAACTTGTTCTGTCATCTCTTGCACGAGATCAGGCCCAAGAAGCTTTCTCTCACCAGTTTCATCCCAACAAGTAGGAGTTCTACATCACTTTCCATACAGAGCTTCATAGGGTGCCATCTGAATACTCGAATGTAAGCTGTTGTTATAGGATAACTCAACTAATGGGAGGTGTTGATCCCATCCACCTTTAAATTCCATTGAGCATAATCTCAGCATGTCTTCGAGTGTCTGAATAGTCCTTTCAGATTGGCTATCAGTTTGAGGATGATAGGCCATACTAAAATTCAATTTAGTATTCAGAGCATGTTGAAGACTTCTCCAGAATTTTGATGTGAATCTTGGATCACGATCAGACACGATGGATAGTGGTACCCCATGCAGCCTCACCACTTCCTTTACGTATATCTTGGAAAGTTGATCCAGAGAGAAATATTCCTGAATAGAGATAAAATGGGCGGTCTTGGTGAGACAGTCCACAATAACCCATATCACATTGTTTCCTTTGGATGTTTTCGGGAGACCAGTTACAAATTCCATAGTGATATTATCCCACTTCCATACTGGTATGGGTAGCGGTTGTAATACCCCCTTAGGAAGTTGTCATTCTGCCTTTACTTGTTGACACACCAAGCACCTTGTAGTGTAATCAGCAATCTCCCTCTTCATGTTATCCCACCAATAATGATCACGAAGGTCTCTATACATTTTAGTGCTTCCTGGATGTATAGAGAAACTAGAGCTATGAGCTTCATCCATCAGTTCTTTCTTTATCTCTGGAATAGATGGAACACATAGTCTTGTACGAAATTTCAATACACCTTCTTGATCAATATTGAAATCAGGGAACTTCCCATCTTTTATAGCCTCCAACTTCTCCTGGAGCAAAGGATCTTCCTTTTGATCCTTCTTGATCTTCTCTAGTAATGAAGGTTGAGAAATCATTTGGGATAGGGTTGATGATGTACTTTTCCTTATAATTCCCATGTCCAGTTTTACTAGATCTTTAATCAAGGGATCTTCTAGGATCCTCATTGTTGCCAGAACAACAGGGTCTTTCCTTCTTAACGCATCCACGACTTTGTTTGCTCTTCCAGGGTGATAATTAATTGAACAATCATAGTCTTTAATAAGCTCCAACCATATCCTTTGTCTCATGTTCAATTATTTATGTGTGAAAATATACTTTAAACTTTAGTGGTTAGTGTATATATCATATTTCTCCCCATAAAGATAGTGCCTCCATATCTTTAGAGCAAAAACAACTGCCGCTAGCTCTAGATCACGCGTAGGATAATTCTGCTCACGAATCTTCAACTGTCGAGATGCATAAGCAATTACCTTGTCATTTTGCATGAGGACGCACCCAAGACCTTTCAGAGATGAATCTCTAAAAATAACGAATCCTTCTCCGATAGAGGGTAGTGTTAACACAGGTGTAGTAACCAATCTCTTCCTCAGATCTTGGAAACTTTCCTCGCATTCCTTTGTCCAGATGAACTTAACCCCTTTTCGAGTCAACTTGGTTAGTGGATTAGAAAGCTGTGAATTTTTTTTCACAAACCTCCTATAATATCCCGCTAAACCAAGGAAACTACGAATCTCAGTTATTGTTGTGGGTTGAGGCCACTCCTCCACAACTATTGTCTTTGCAGGGTCAACCGAGATTCCTTCATTGGTTACGATGTGCCCCAAGAAATCCACTTATTGTAACCAAAACTCACACTTGATGAACTTTCCAAAGAGCCTCTCCTTCCATAGAGTTTTCAAAATAACCCTCAGATGATCTTCATGCTCCTCACGACTTTTTGAATATATCAAAATATCATCAATAAAAACTACCACAAAGTTATCAAGGTAGTCCTTAAAGACACTATTCATAAAATCCATGAAAATAACAGGAGCATTAGTCAAGACGAAGGGTATAAAAGTAAACTTATAATGCCCATATCTTGATCAGAAGGTAGTCTTTGGAATATCTTCCTTCTTCACCCTCAGTTTATGATAACTAGATCGAAGGTCAATCTTAGAGAAGAATTGAGCCCCACGAAGTTGGTCAAATAAATCATCAATTATTGGAAGAGGGTATTTGTTCTTCACTGTGATCCCATTCAGTTCTCTATAATCAATTCATATCCGCATTGATCCATCCTTATTCTTCACAAAGAGCACTGGTTCCCCCCAAAAAGACAAACTCGGTCGGATAAACCCCTTCTCCAACAAGTCTTGGAGTTGTTTCTTTAACTCTTCTAGCTCCACATTTTCCATTCTATATGGGGTCTTTGATATCAGTTGTGATCCAGGTACGAGTTCAATGGAGAACTCTATCTCTCTTTCTGGGGGATGTCCAGGTAACTCCTCAGGAAATACATCCATGTATTCCTGAACAATTGGAACATATTCTATCTGTATGCTCCCTTTTCCTTCTTCATCATCACCGATTAAATCCATAAAGAAAGCTATAGGAGGTGCTTCTAGATAGGGATCAGTTTGGAATATCTCTCCTTGGAAGATAACTATAGGTCGTTTATTCAATACTACTGAGATTTCCTTACTTCTGCATTTGATCTTAGCATTATACTTTGAGAGCCAGTCCATCCCTAGTATAACGTCGAATTCCAACATGGGAACGACTACTATATTTGCGATAAGATTGTTCTCACTAAAGTAAACACTAGAGTCTCTAAACACTGTTGATGAATGGATAATCCCACTTGGAGTCTTGATTGACAACTCTACCTCAAGAAATTCGGGGATTGATTCTATATTCTTTGCAAACTTGGAGGAAATAAAGGAATACGTAGAACCAGAATCAAACAAAGTTGTTGCTAGTTTTGATAGGAAAACAAGAGTACCTTCTACCATGTCATTTGGAGCTTCAACTTCAGTTGTTGTGATAACAAAAGCATACCTTGCTCCCCTGGCCTTTGCTGAGGTTGATGGTGATTCCCCTCCACTGCCCTTGGATTTGGACAGAGATTAGCATAGTGCCCAAGCTGTCCACACTTGAAGCAATGGACTTCAGGTAAGGACAGAACCATATTTCCTCTGTCGTTTGTGTTGGGGAGTTGAGGCTTCACCTCACTACGACAATTCTGAGCAACATGGCCTCCTCTTCCACACTTGTAGCACTTGCCACTTCCGATCAAGCAGTTCCCCGGATGCTTCTTCCCACATTTGTTGCATGTGGTAAGTTTCATTTTCTTTCCACCTCTTCCCTGATCAAAAGTCTTCCCTAAACTGGGCTCCAACGATATCTTCTTGTCATTTGATTTATGAGACCACTGTGTCTCACCAAACTCTAGCTCGACTTTCATTGCACTCCGCACGATCTCCTCGTAGCTATCGTAGTCCCGGTTGGCTAAATTCTTCCGTAGATGAGGTCTCAGTCCATCGAAAAATCTATCAACCTTCCCACTTGGATCCATGACAAAGCTAGAGGTATATCGTGAAAGTTGGGTGAAGTTCATCTCATAGCTTCTGACAGATTCGTTCTCCTTCTACTTCAGCTCGAGAAACTCTTTCTTCATTCTTGTTCTCATGGAATGAGGGAAATACTTATTAAAGAATATTCCCTGGAACTCTTCCCACTCCATAGATTCCATATATCCTCTAGGCTTCATGTTTTTAACCAGTGACTACCACTGATTAGCTTCTCCCTCTAGGCGATAAACAGCAAGGGTGACTTTTTCTTGTTCCGAACAAAGGAGTACAAAAAATATATTTTCAATAGAGCTTATCCATTGTTCCACAACCAATGGGTCAGTAGATCCACTGAATTTTGGTGGTCGTTGATGCATAAAGGACTCAACAGAATGTTGTTACCTTGGTGGTGAGATCGGCCTCTCTGCTTGATTCAAGTTATTATTCATAACCTGAGTCAGTTGGTTCATCATTCGCATGAATGTTTCCATTTCGGCTTCCATTGGAGGGCCGTCAGCACATGGTGCATTGCGGTCACCATCTGCAAAGTTCCTCCTATTGCCTGCCATTTTCTAAAAGAATAAAAACTTAATGAGAAAATTATTTCATTTATGAATCCTTTAACTAAGACTTCATTCTTAGACAATTACACTTCTCTATAATTCCTTCATAATGATTCATAAAAAGCTTGTGATTAACCAAACATATCCCCCGGGAGTGTCGTAACCAAGAGTGCAGCAGGGCCCGTTATCGTGCACTAGTTCCCGTTCGAGTCTAGCTCAAAGTGGTGTTTTCGGGTTTTACCCCTATGTACATCTATGCCAGAGCCGCCTCTACCTGCTCATATCCAGACAGGGATGTATTTGTTTGATAAACCACTTACTCAATACTTACCAAAATACCAGGAAGTTTTCCTATATTTAAAATTTTCGATAGGGTTCTTCCTAATGTTTTTATATCTTAATTTCCAAAAATAACTAAACCATACTTTGATACCAACTATATCATCCCGCCTTTTTATAACATAAACTTTCATTACATTACACAAAACTGAGGATCTTTAAGGTTTAGTGTCTTGGAAACCAGGAACATAATACATGAAAACAACATAAAGCATTCTTCTTAACACTTTAAAGGCTTCTCCTTAAGTTCATCCTAGGTTCATTACTGCGTCTCATAACCTGGGGACATACATCAAAAGAAAAGGGTGAGCAGAAGGCCCAGTAAGGGAAACAAGAGAAACATTTTACATGTGGACTTGAGATACTTCAATAAGGTCATGAAAAGAACTTTAAGGCATGAGAAAGAAATCATGAGATATATCATAATAAAAATAACATTTTTCATAACATAAATATGTGGCTGAAAAATTTAATATTGACAATAATTTCGTTTCACCAAGGTCCATACCCAAGGTGTCATTAAAAATTACCAAGGTTATTCACCAAGGTATCAGTCTAAAAAGTCATCTCTAGAGATTAAGTATTTACCCAATGCATTGGAGCGCTATCTGGGCGTACCCTTGACATGTATTTATTATCATGTGCGACACATATATCATCATAAATCATTTCATAAACAACCCATATAGAATAAAATAAATGAGTTTCTTTTCATAATCATAACGTTTTAAAAACTGCTTTAAAGACATGATCTTTATGTCACTTTAAACCCACGAAAAGGGAAAGCGGGTTTCATGTATGTAAATCCCAGAATTTAAAATAGTAAATTTTGATATATATGTCAATACCCCTATAGAAATAATATATTTGAGTATTAACTTAATAACATAAAATAATTTTGAGAAAAAGAGAGAGGCATTTTGAGACGAAAATTCTGCAGCATAACGGCTACGTTATAGGGTTTTAGAAAACGTTGAAAAGAGAGGGGACATGGGTCGCCCACTCATAAATGATCTATAAAAATAGTAGAGGGACAGAATATAAAGGATATGAATCATGGTAATGAAATTTGAAGGACATACCATTTGAAATGAAAAACATGGAATTAAGACAAAAATAAGATTTCTCTTATGAAAATTCGGCAGCCTAACGACATCACTTAAACTTCAACAAAAATGAATTGACGAGATCAAATAGGGTCTCTCATAATATGATAATAAAATATCAGTATGATAGGTATAGATATCATACCACAACATAATAAAAAGGAACTTTAAAGACTTGACATGAAAATAGAACTTGAAAATGAAAAGGGTGAAAGAATCCCTTAAAAATTCGACAGCCTAACGGCGTCACTTAAACTTTTATAAAATGAAACGATGAGAGTAAGAGGGGATCTCTCATCATATAAAAATTAAAAGGTAAGTAAGAGGAATATAAAATAACATACTCCTACATAAGAACATGGAGCATAAAAGTAATGACATAAAAGAGATTACTTGAAAAGAAAGAGAGAGGTCGGATCCCTTACCTTAAAACGTAACTCTTAAAACTCAAAGGTTGGGACTTTGAGAGGCTTGATGTCACCTTGAGAGGAATACTTGGGAGTTAATGAGACCAGATATTAGTTGGGGGAGAGTTGGGAGTGAAAAATAAAGGAGTAAAGGGTGGGTATTTATAGGGAAAGTGAGGGGACAAGACATTATGGCCAAGGGACACCTCACAAGTGGTTTTCTCAAAACCATGTGCTCTCCCATGATATTTACCATGGAGTTAGGACACATGCGGACCCCAATACAATAATTCATCACCTTTGGTCGGCCAACCCTTAAAATATCTCATGAAATCATTATAACACAGTTATGATGTCATTAAACATATCGAAACCCTAAAACTGCTTTTTTTACTATTCACTGAAAATTCATCTTTCTCAGAAAAATCCCCAAAAATTACCATAACATAATATCGATGCTCTGAGTTCAAAAATAAAGTTAATTTTATAAAAATAATTTTCTAATTATTTTTAATTTAATTTTTAATTAAAAAACACAATTCACCTGAAAAAACTAATACTGGACTAATAATTTATGAAACCGTTATTTACCCATTTTATTGAATCTCATTACTTAATCAAGGTGTCTAAATTATATTAAAACTTTCTTTAAGTGAGATTAATAATCCATTTGGTCACATTACTAATCCTAAGCGTAAAATCACTATTCATAATTTACTATTCATCAAAAATTAAGTTGATCTTATTAGACTCCAAATTCCTTACTGAACACTTTTGCAGAAGACCATTTTTTGAAAATAATTACACATCATTAATTATTTAAGGTTTACATAAATATTTTAAAATATCCTTTTTTTCAAAATTCATCAATAAATACATCCTAAAATTATTTGGACCTTGGAAATTTCACAAACTTCGCAAAAGGAAGAAATCTCAATTTATTCATCCCAAAGGATTACACAAAGAAGATAGGGTCTCGTCACATAGCCCCTTATAATACCAGCATATGACCTAAGTGTAAGGTGTGCTATGGTGAGAGAATATGAGGGAGGCTCAGATAACATTGCCCTAGTAGTAATCTTTACTAACTTGAACTTCTCCCGTAGGCGTTTCCGTTCAAGCTTGACACGCTGGAGTTCGGCTTGGGCTTGGTCTAAAGTGAAGCCCAAAGATGCCACCTCCTTCCCAAGCTCTGATAAGTGGGCTTCATAAGGTTCGAGTCTACTGGATGAAGCCATCGACTCCTCTTTCTGCATTAAACATTAACATCTCTATTAAATCATTAAGAGTAAGTTAATATACTACTCAAAAAGTTTGGATCCTTACACATGTCATGTGATATTTTCTTATATACGTAAACCCTAGTGCCATATAAAAGGACTACTTGACATGTATTCATTGGTCTACATGTAATGTAGTTGAGAATTTCCTAGAAATTCCAGCCTATCTGATGCATTGACCAGATATTTCGCCTCCACTACCAATCATACTCAATGATCTTATATTTGAACCAATTGAGTCATGTCACCGCCTTCTCATTAGATTCAGGCCACCAAATCAGATTAGGAAACCACTTCCAGCACCACAACACCACCGTGCACCACTTTGGGAAATGAGGAACCTCAAATCCAGTATCATTCCTCCTTGAATCACATTTCATCCTATTTGATCCTCATATCAAATCCTTAATCATAATACATACTCATAATAATGATTCATTGCAACAAATAATGGTCAAACAATGATCGAATACCGGATATTCATCAATTCGCGAGCCAAAGAAATTGTCTGCGATGAACGTGTGAATAAATGGGGGGAGAAATCCATAAACCACAAACACGAGGAATGAAACTCGACCTTTGTTCATTTTGGCCTTGATCTGTTGTCGAAGAATTAATCAAATGAAGAGAGAATAGTCAGTGAACAAATAAATCTACCGTAAATAAATAAACTGTCGATGCATGAATCAATTCTTGTTCATATAATTGACCTATGTTCTACTAGGATAAAGGAATATGATAGAATCACATAAATACAAAATCCTATATGAAGTTTGGTTCGATCATTGATGAAGAATGGTCTTAAACTGTTGTTGTTGGTGATATCCATGAACTCGGATGGTTCAACGATCCTCGATCTTGATCTGATGTGATGTCGTTCACCAATGATCCTCCAAAGTATCATCTCTAATGGATCATCTCCAACAGCTCCTCTCAATCCATAGGTTATGTAGTTAACCCTAGGGGTTTAGAAATAGTCATGTTTAAATAGAGGATTCTAGGCTGCTGTGTCAAAATAAAGAAATAAAGAAATAAAGAAATAAAGAAATTAAATAAATTTATTTTTTTATTTGTACCTGCGATAGCACTTTATCGAAACGCTTGATGATGACAAAAATTATGTCATGATTGGTGTAAATCCCATGTTATGAAATCAACGATGACTTCATATTTCTGATCTGAGCCTCTATTCAGGAGTTATTCCACTTTTTCAAGAAACATGCATGCACGTGATATTAATATTTTTAATATTTTTCAAATATTAATTTTGAGCCCATCGAGCCTCATAATCTCACATCATCTCAACACCCAACTCAAAAAATAATCCATATAATATTATGAGTAATACATACAAAAATCATATTCATTACATTTTCCCCACCTTAGGTCTTTTCACCCCTAAAAGTAAAAAACCTATTCAAAAAGATAAGGGCATTGAGCTCACATATGGGTCTCCCATTACGAGGTGTTCTCCTGAAGATCCCCATGCTTCCACCAGGCATGCACTGGGAGAATCAATCACCCATAAAGGATCCTATCCTACCAATCCTTGATATCTATCGGGTACTCAATAAAGGTATCCCTATCCTCGATGTCCAACTCGCCCCAATCAATAACATGAAACGAGTCATGCACCTACCTCCTCAGTTGCAACATGTGAAAAACATCATGTTCATGTTCTCATTCTAACTATGGCAGTGGATATAAGTGGTATGTAACCTTTACAACTCTACACAGTATCCAGAGAGAGACAATGAATGTTAGAGATAGCTAGTAGCTCTAGCCAAATCTTCATAATCCGCGTTGAGGTGAGACCCTTAAAACACATGGTCTCTGTCCTCAAACTCCAATGACCTCCTTCGTCAGTCTGCATAGGACTTATGATAGCTCTGTGCAATCCTCATCCACTCCTAAATGATTTTCATCTTTTTTGTAGTAGATCATACCAACTATGGGTTCATGATTGATGACTTTCTAGGATCAATCCAACAAAGTGGTAACCTATAGGGTCACCCATAAAAGGTCTCAAATGGTTCCATATTGATGGTAGAATGATAGATATTGTTTTACACAAACTCCACTAAGGGTAGGTGATCCTCCCAATAATGGACAAAAATCCAACATGCAAGTTTGCATCATATACTCTAAGACCTCTATGGTCTGCTCAGTCTAGCCATTAGTCTAGGGGTGAAACGTCATGATCAAATGCAAACAAGTCTCAAAGTTACCCTACAATACTCCCCATAATCGTGATGTGAAATGAGCATCATGTTATGAAATGATCTTCTAATGAACTCTAGGGATCCAAACTACCTCCTATATGTATAAGTGTCATAATCTCTCTACCAAGATCTACTATCGAATAACTAGGAAGTGAGCCAACTTGGTGAGTTTTTAGAGACTCTGGTTTTTCTGTGTATAACTTTTGAATATTCCTAGGAATATTTTTGGAGCTAGATGCTAAGATGACATGTGATTCCAAGGCCCTATAATCCTAGAATTAATTTTATAAAAATATTAAAAATATTTTATATCACTCACATGCAGTTTTCTCAAAAAAGTGGAATATATCCTGAATGAAGTATCGAATCAGAAACTTGAGTCCACAGTTGAATCTGGAGTGCGGGGTTTACCCTATGTGAAACCTAAGGTTGGTCAGCATGAGATGTTTGGATGAAGAAGCTGCTGGTGGGTACGCTTAATTAAAATAAATAAATAAATAATTTATTTGTTTTATTAAACAAACTAATTAAATCCTCTATAAATACTCTCTTATGATAATTTTCCAAGGGTTGGACACATAAACCTTGCTGTATTTGAGAGGAGGAGGAAAGCGTTATTCATTGACAGATCAATATTGAATGATGAACGATGATCAAATCAAGGATAATCGTAAGACGAACAATGAACACAGTGAGATCATCACCTTTACCGCTAGTGAATGCATTCTTCACTAATTATTGATCCATAATTGAGGTAGGACTCATCAATTTTTATTTCCACCCCTTTTGATTAAATCGTTGAAGCATGGATTATTATATAATTTTGATTTTGTGATTGTATGTTCTTCACATGAGCCTTATAGAAAAATTAAATTTATTTAATTCATTTTATTCTTGTTTTTTCCATGTTCTCACCACATATATTCCTGATATATGATCATTGTCCAAAAACATTTGATCATCAATGTTTGCACCTTTTTTTTGTGTATCTCCCCCACCGTTCTTCGCATTCTTCACCATTGGCCCATGGGATTCCAATTTGACATTTTTGGGGTGGGTTAGAGTGCGACCGGACCCCCAAAATCACTATGGTTGTGTGAACAACAATCAAGATGGTGTTTTGTGAATATATCAAATCACTACCGCAAGTGCCAGTTCGTAATCAAGGCGTGATGAGGACGATGGTTGATAGAAGGTGGTTTGGGTCAGATCCAAGATCCCTATTTTCCAGGTTGACATAGGATAATGGTGTGCAGTGCGATGAGATTGGTTCTGAGTAGAGGTCATGTACGAAGTCTCATGGTGGAAGCTGCTCGGTGTGGACGTGACAGTGGCCAAACTTGGATCTCCGACTAGGTGGACGGACATGGTTAATGTAATGGGCGTTATTATTATTTCTAATAATAATAATAATAATAATAATGGTTATGAATATTATTATTGACAATGATAATAAATATGATATAAAATAAATTAAAATGGAAAATTCAATTGAATAGGGGTGCTGACACACAAAGTGAAGATCCCCATCTTGAAGTAACATGCCTCTTAATAATAATTTGATAATATTATAATAATAATATTATGATTAATATTATTAATCAAATGGGGTTACACATGAAGGAGAGAGGGGGATCCCAAGAATGCTAGAGGTTTTTTTATTTTCTCCCTTGATTCAAGTTTGAAGTAAAAAATAATAATAATAAATAAATTAATTAAATGTGATTTAATTTGTTTAAAGGAAGAAGGAGAGGATCCTTGGAGGGTGTAATCCCAAAGGAATTGGGTGAGAGATTCTTGTTCCTAACCCTATAAATTTTGAATAAATATAAAAAAATAATAATAAAATATTATTATTATTTCTTTTGTTGTCAAAACCTTAATTTGGTCGTAAATTCTTCATACATTGTTGGATTGAAGAACCATCTATGATAGTGAAATCATGACTTTAAGACAATCATTTAAAGAGTGATGAATACCTTTTTATGACTCATGGATCAGTTCCATGAAGTACCCAATAATAATAATAATAATAATAATAATAATAATGATGATGATGATGATAATATTAATGTTGTGGAATCTTTTATTTGACATAACTTATCTCTATGATGTCAGAATGATGAATTGTTTGCAGCATTGCAACCCTAATATTGAGGTAAATTTTCTGAGACCAATATCAAGTGTTTAATTTAGACTCGTGGCTTGATCTCATGAACCATTGTTCGAGTGTGATGTGGAGAAATGTGTTTTTTTTATCGGGTGTTCGATTTGGGAAAATGAATCGTCTATCCTAAGCATTTTTTGAGGATTGTAAAAGTGTGATATGTTTGGATATCCAAGACCATTTTTGGTGATATATTAGTGGAATTATGTTTTTCCCTCTGGACCGATGATGAGCCTTGTGTGTTCATCATGTTTTTGGTTGAGATGCATCGTGTAGTACCCTACATGGCATATAGTAATACATGGACAATGAGTCATGTGTTGAAAAGGACATAACCATATATAATAGTGGGGACACACTCTGTGTAGATCCCTTACATGTAGTGTATTTCTTGAGAATCTTCAAACTTTCATATATTCTTCATTTGGACTCGGATTTTAGCCCATGAGTAGCCTATCCTAAGTGGTTTTACACATAGAACGCGATGGTGGTGGACTCCATAGTGGACTTTGAGATATGATGTGATATGATTTGAGCGAGAAACTTATTTAGGTGGCACTTGACAATGATAGTGATTAGGCAGAGGATTACCAGAGACACTAGAATGAAACCCCCTGATAGACCAAGGCGCAGGTCCTCTATCTATCGAGTGGTACCCCTATCAGATATGGCTCTAGTCCTCATGACACCATAGTGAAACCCCCATGATGGAACAGGGAACTGGTCCTCTATCTACTGAGTGGTACCCCTATCAAATAGGGCATAAGTCCTTATGAAACTAGAGTGGAACCCTCCTTAATGTACTAAGGCGTGGGTCCTCTACCTATAGAGTGGAACCCCTTAAATCATTAGGGAATGGGACCTCTATATATACTTATTGAGTGGCACCCCCTGATTCACTAGGGAATGATTCATCTACTTGGAGATTGTTCCACTTCGACTGTGCAACATAGTGGTGAGTTGCGGGCCTTTACCCGGTTACTTATTTGGACCAACACGCGAGATTATGTACATTGATGATGGACTTTTGGAACTAATAACACTCTTTTCCTGGGACGGGCTATGAGATGGAGATCCCCCTTCTCTCTTGTTTGGGTTTCATTGGTTTGAATATATATATATATATATATATATATATATATCTGTATCCATGTTCTTAGATTTTGTTACTCTCTTACTTTGGGTTGAGCTATCTATTTATTCATATCGTATCTCTTACTGATTCCCCTATCTTTCAGGATGTCCTACCAGGTATGTATATACTCACCCCTACATGGGATTTTCTCACACATGTCATGTCTTATGCAGATGAAATATAGGTTGGTGGTGAATATAGAGGATCATAGGGATACCTAGTGCATTTGACTATGTATGGCAGTAAGAGCTTAGAGATTCAGATCTGGCCTCTCTCAGCATGTACTTTACCAGTTTTTTTGGGTTGGGACATCTTTTTGGTTGGGCATGTATTTTTCCCCTTTATTTTTTGGTTTACACTACAATACTCTTATACACCCTAGAGGTTTATATATGCATATTTATTCTCTAGATATTTCATCTTTTTATTATTATTCTTCTGTACTTATGCATTGAGATGATCAGGTGTGTGTATAGTTACATTAGGCAAAGACCTCCCATTTTAATTATACCTTTTAGCACTTTTAATCATCCCTTGGCCTATCAAGGTGAGATTGGGTTAGTTGCAGCTCTCCCTTTCACCATCTAGGTGGACCCCAGTGGGTCGGGTCATGGTAAATTAGTATCATAGTAGTTCATTCCTTGGTATAATGATTAGAGTAGTCACATTACAAGGATTTGGTTGAGATTTAGGACAACAATGTCAAAGTGTTTTTAGTGTGGATTTTAGGACAAGTGATATAGTGTTGGTGTGATGACTAACATATCCATTCACCAGGACCTTGATTACCTTCTTGTCAACTCAGTATACTAAGACATTAGTTGAAGGGATCAATAGTACATGCATCATATAGGATTGAGTCTTTTTAATATCCTTTTTAAGTCAGATCCCTATTGTATATATGTGTTCATTTGACTGTGGTATGTCTTAATCACTTTTGAGATTCCTCTAAAAATATATCCATCTAGGTTATTGATTTTCAGATCATGATGATGATCTGATGAGATATGAGGCTTCAATTTAGGGTCTATCACATGAGATCAGCAACACCCCCGCCTGTAGAGTAACGAATTTTACCAGCATAGCAGGCTGGGGATTCTCTCAGGCTTGGAACACTCCACGAGTTCCAACACTAGAGGCCACTGAGGCTCCAAGATGGAAAAAATCCTTAGGAAGTAGAGGATTGACTTGATTCGGTTATTCGAGTTCCCATACTTGTACATATCCCAACCGATTGAATGGTTTCCATTTCAAATAGTGCTCTTAGTAGAGTAGCAGTTGGTTCTGGTGGTACTAGCAGATGACACATCCGTGTCGAGTGCACATTACAGGTTCTAGAGACAGAAATATCCCAGGTTTTGTGTTGATCCAGACTCTCTTATCAGGTGATTGAGGTTAGGACTAATCCTATGGTTTGTATATCCCGCTCGGATATGACCCCTTTTTATGGTGTTCCTCATGGTGATACCTATCCAGAATGATGAAATTGGTAGAGCCATGTGATGGATATTTTTAGCATGGCTTCGAACATGTAAGGAAGAGGGACACTTTCCCCACTGAGACACGTTCTTGTGATGTGATCTAAAACTACGAGGGCGAGTCAACGCCACCTAAAGTGGATAGTATCAAAGTGTGGTGGACAAGTCCCTTTGACTTGTGTGTATGGGGAAGGTTGGTTTGATGAGGTTTTAGAGTAGGACCTGGTTGGGGAGAGAAGATGGGTAAGGGAAAGGATGAGCTTCTGGAAAAAGGGTCTTTTGGTCGGGAGGATCGAGTGTGGTTTGGGGTATAACCTATGTCTCTTCTGATCCTACTGTAGTTGTTCACATAAATTCAAATTCCACATTTTCCTATACACAAACCCTATTCGAGACCTAGTGATACCGATGGAGGCCCTTTTTTCTCGACCCTTGTATTGGAGTATCCTGTATAGAGGATTGGTGATCACACGTTTATGCCGTCTGAGAAACCTTACTCTGTGAGAAGATAAAGAGAGAGCCTCACATGAAGTCTTTCCATAGTGGTAGTGAAACCCTATAATTTTTTCCTCTGTATGGACTATTTATTGACCATCCATGCTCAGATGATTGCTACCAGTGAGTATAGTAGTGCTTCTGGTTTGTGGGACAAAGTTTTCCTCCTTGATGAGGAGTGATCCCTAGATAGAGCAGGATGAGATCATTTGTAAGAGGTTACATATGATTCAACATTTTATTATTATTATTCTTGACATAGTGGATTTTATGATCTCTCAACTCCCTCCAATGATGGTGGGGTATGATGACATGTAGGGTTTACTTTTCCATCGTGAGATGGACCTTTGTATAGACTTGCACTAGGGATGGACTGATGTTTGTGCTAACACATCAGATGAACCTATGGGGATGAAAGAGATATTGGTGTGGTTGGAGGGTTTATAGAGTTAGGGATTCGTAAGACCTAGTGTGTTCACTTGGGCACCCCTGTGTTTTTTTCCTGAGAGACATATAAGAGCTTCAGGTTAGGTGTGGATTGGTGTCACCTGAGCCAGGTGACTACCTGGGAGGAGTATCCACCCCTGAGAATCGATGAAATCTTCACTTAGTGGATGGTGGTGAAGTGGATCTCAAAGTTTTACCTCAATATGGGTTATCACTAGCTCTAAGTTCTAAAGGTGGATGCACCATGATGGATTTCTAGAGCTTCTATGGTTGCTTTGAATTCTTGGTGATACCCTTTGGTGTGTTGAATGCTACAACAAAGTTTGAAAGTCTTATGAGTCAGATCCTTAACCTTAATTGGATTGGTTTGTGGCAGTCTTTTGTAATATCACCCTTGTGTCCTCAATTTTATAGTTGGAGAATGTGAGACATAGGAGGATAGTTCTAGACATGCTATGGGAGTTATAGTCATATGATAATTCTCATGGAGTTAGTTCTAGGTTGAAAGGTCTACTTCTCAGGATATGTCTTTTCAGACATAGTGATAGTGGACCCTATATATATTGAGGAAACATGATCTTAAGGGCCACCCAGGGTGTGGTTGTGGAAGAAAATGCTCATGGTGAGGTTTTCCATCCACTGTTGTCCAACGAGGTGATAGAACAATTGATCTCTTTGCAGTTAAACCAGGTGCTTGGTGTTCACCACATGTCATAGATGAGGAGGCATGTGAATGACTAGTTGTATGATACCAACTTGTGTAAAATGGGATGTGAGAGTGAATTTTAATCTTTAAATGAACTAATGGCATTGAGAAGTGGAAGATAAATAGCCATTATAGGCAAGTGTTTTCCTTGGGTGTGTGTTTGTTGGCAACATAAGAAATCATTAGGGGAGCTCGTGGGAGAAGGATAGCTAGATGCAGGCTCAATATCCCCTTCCTTTTATTTATGTTTTGCTTTTTGGGGATGAAAAAATTTGAAGAAGGGAATAATATAGAGACTCTAGTTTTTCTGTATAAGACATTGGAATATTCATAGGAATACTTTTAGAGTC
Source organism: Viscum album (assembly GCA_963277665.1). Lineage (NCBI taxonomy): Eukaryota > Viridiplantae > Streptophyta > Magnoliopsida > Santalales > Viscaceae > Viscum > Viscum album. Next base: position 375,748,530 of record OY728137.1, read on the forward strand.
AGGTGCTAAGACGATGCACAATTTCAAGGCCCAGTGAGCCCGAAATAAATTTTATAAAAAAATTAAATATATTTTATATTACTTGCATGTGATTTTCCTAAAAAAGTGAAATATATCCTAAATAGAGTCTCATATCATAAATATGATACCATAGTTGAATCCAGAATGTAGAGATTACCCTAGGTGCAACTTAAGGTTGGTCAGCGCAGGATGTTCATATGAAGAAACCACTGATGAGTACGTTTAATTAAAATAAATAAATAAGTTTTTTTATTAAATGTCCTAATTAAACCATATATAAATAATCTATTATGAAAATTTTAAAAGGTTTGTATGTATAACCCTTGCTACCTTGCTGGATCTGAGAGGCGGAGGATAACATTCTTTGTTAGAAGATCGAGATTGAATGATGAACGACGATCAGATCGAGGATAATCATGAGAAGAATGACAAATACAATGGGATTATCACCTTCATCACTAGAGGATGATTTTTTCACCAACAATTGATTCATAATTGAGGTAGGACTTGTCAAATGTGGTTTCTAACCCTTTTGATTAAATCATTAAAGTATGGATTATTATATGCTTTTGATTTTGTGATTGTATATTATTTTCATGATCTCCATATATGAATTAAATTTATTTAATTCTTTTTATTCTTGTTTGTTCCATTTTCTCACCACAAATATTCCAGATATATGACCCTTGAACAAAAACATTTAATCATTGATGTTTGCACATTTATTCTTATACACCTACCCTACTATTCTTTGTGTTATTCATTGTTTCCCCATGAGGTCATGGTTCAAAATTTCTAGGGAGGGTTCAAGTGTGATCAAACCACCATAATCGTGATGGTTTCACAAACAATGAGTGAGATGGTGTTTTGTGTATGGATTAGATCAGCACTGCAGGTGCGAGTTCACAATTGAGGTGTGACGAGGATGAAAGTTGATCGGAGGTGGTTCAGGTTGGATATGGGATCCCCATTTTCCCAGTTGATGCATAGAGATGATGTGTGGTGTGACAGGATTTATTCCAAGTAGAGGCCATGTACAGAGTCTCATGGTAGAGGCTTCTCAGCATGGACGTGACAATGACCAGACTTGGATCTCCGATGAGGTGGTCGGACGTAGTCAATGGAGTGGGAATTAATAATAATAATAATAATAATAATGGTTATGAATATTATTATTGATGATAATAATAAATGAGAATAGAATAAATTAAAAGGGACAATTCAATTGAAGAAGGGTGTTGGCGCACGAAGTGAAGATCCCCGCTTAAAGTAATGAACCTCTTAATAATAATTTGACAATATTATAATAACGATATTAAGATTAATATTATCAATCAAATGGGGTGAAACATGAAGGAGAGAGGGGGATCCCAACCATTCTGGTGGATTTGTTTGATTCTCCCTTGATTAAGGTTTGAAGTAAAATAAATAAATAAACAAATTAAATGGGATTTAATTTGTTTAAAGAAAGAAGGAGAGGCGCCTTGGAGGCTGTAAGCCCAAAGGAATTGGGGGAGAGAGGATTTTGTATAGAACTCTTAATTTTGAATAAAGATATAAAATAATAATAATAATAATATATTATTATTATTTTGTTGTCAACACCTTAATCTAGCCGTAACTTCTTCATACGATGTCCAATTGATGAACCGTTTGTGGTAGTGCGATTCTGACCTTGAGATTGTCATTTCAAGACTAGTGATGAATACATTTTTTTTGACTCATTACTCAAGTACATGGAGCACCCAATAATAATAATAATAATAATAATAATATTATTATTATTATTAATAATAATATTAATGTTGTGTAATCTTGTATTTGACATAACTCATCCGTACGATGTTATAATGATGAATCATTTGCGGCATTGAGACCCTGATATTGAGGTGATCATTTTGAGACCAATATTAGGTGTTTAGTTCAGATTCATGGATTGGGATCATGAAATTTAGTTTGAGCGTGATGTGGTGAAATGCATTTTTTTCACCGGGTGTCTGATTTGGGAAAATGAATAGTCTATCGTGAGCATTTTTTTCACAAGGATCACAACAATATGATTTGTTTGTCCATCCATTGCCATTTGTGCTGACATAGAAATGCAATTACTTTTTTCCCTTTGGACTGATGATGATCCTCATGTGTTCGTCAAGCTTGGCCAAGACACGCCGTGTAGTACCCTATACACCATGTAATACTACATAGTCAAAAATCTATGTGTTGGAAAGGACATGAAAAGAGAGAGGAGTGGGACCACACACCATATTGACCCATTTTACACCTTGTATTTCTTAAGAATATTCAACCTCTCATATCTCCTTCATTTGGACTTAGATTTTTCCCCACAAGTAGCCTATCATGAGCGTTTTCCATGTAGAACGTGACGGTGGACTCTGTAGTGGCCTTTGAGATACCATAAAAGATATTCTGAGTGGAAATATTATTTAGGCGGTACCCAACGTCGATAGTGATCAGGAAAAGGATCACCATAGACACCAAAGTGGAACCCCTTTAACAGACCAGGGCACAAGTCCTCTATCTAAATAGTGGTACGCCCTATCAAATAGGATGAAATTCCTCATGACACCATAGTGTAACCCCCCTGAAGGACCAGGGTACTGGTCCTCTATCTACTGTGTGGTTCCCCCTATCAGATAGGGCGCAGGTCCTCATGGCACTAGAGTAGAACCCCCCTGATGCACCAGGACACAGGTCATCTACCTATAGAGTGGAACCCACCTGACACATTAGGGTGCAAGTCCTCTATGTATATTTATTGAGTGGAACCCTCCTGACACACTAGGTCAAGGGTCCTCTACTTGGATATTATTCCCCCTCTATTATGTGACATAGTGATGAGGTGTGGGCCTTCATCTGGTTACTTATTTGGACCGACGCACGAGATTTTGGGCATCGATAATGGACTTCTGGAACTAATGACACTCTTTTTATGGGATGGGTTATGAGATGGAGATCCCCCTACTCTCTTATTTGGGTTTATTTGGTTTGAGAATATATATGTTTGTATCCATGTTCTTGGATTTTGTTACTCTCTTACTTTAGGTCAAGTTTCTTATCTATTCCTATAGTGTCTCTGACTACTTCCCCTTCAACTTTCGAGGCATCCTACTAGGTATGTATATAATCACCCCTACATGGGATTTTCCCGCATGTGTCATGTATTATACAGATCATGGAAAGGTCGATGATGACTATACAGGAGTATAGAGATACTTGGTGCATTTGACCACATATTGTGGTTGAAGCTTGGAGATTTGGAGCTGGGATATCTCAGTATTTACTTTACCAATTTTTTCAGGTTGGGAAATCTTTTTGGTTGGGCATGTATATTTTTCCCTTACACTTTTCAGCTTAAAATTTTGTAATCTTGTACACCCTATAGGTTTATATATGCATTTTTATTCTCTAAATATTGTATCTTTTTATTATTATTCCTATTCACTTCTGCATTGATATGGTCAGGTGTGTGTGTAAAAGTACATTAGGCAAAGATATCCCAATTTAATTATGCCTTTCGGAACTTTTCTCCAGCCCTTGGCCTATAGAGGTGGGCTTAGGGTTGTTATGGTTCTCTCTTTCGCCGCCCAGGCGGGCCCCAGTGGGTTAGGTCATGAAAAAGTCAGTTTATGATCACCAAGATGGCATCATGTACTATGGAAGTATGTGGTAACCCTATCATGAATTCCATGGATATTCCATCTCACTTCCACTCTAGAACCTCAAGGGGTTGAGATAAACCCATTGGAACCTAGTGCTCAACCTTCACTTGTTGACAAGTGAGACATTGAGAGACAAAATCTACAACACATCTCTTCAAGACTGGCCACCAAAACTGACATTGGAGGTCCTGATACATCTTATCCACACCTGGATATACCTCCAAAGGGGATGTATAAAACTTGCTCATCACCTCCTCCTGCAATTTCACTGGTACCATTATCCATCCTATAAAAAGGATAATGTGCTTCCCAACTTCAAAAAACCTATTAGGAGCCCATCCAGTGGACAACTAAGTACATAAGGTCTCATAGTCAGTATCTCCATGCTGAGATTCCTTAACATGCTATAAAAGCGATGGGAGGAAACAACCATCAAATGAAGATATGAAGCACCATCCTTGTCCACTAAGGATAATTGCATCGAGGTTAACTACTTTGATGCCTCAACCAACATATAATAATAAGATCTCCTATTGAGAGTGTTTTCCACCACATTCACCTTCCCAGAAGTATAGATAATCTCACGGTCATTGTCCTGAAGAAACTCTATCCATTGCCTATATCTCAAGTTAAAATCCTTATGAGAGGAGATATACTTGAGACTCTTGTGTCTAGAGTAGATTATAAACCACTCACCCATATGGTAGTATCGCCACATCCTTAGGGTGAAGACTAACATATCTAGATTAATATCATGGGTCACGTAGTTCTACTCATGCGGTCTCAACTTCCTGGAACCATAGGAAATCATTATCTTCCTCTACATCAGAACACAACCAGGCCCAGTCCCTAATACATCACAAAACACTATGTACTCAACACCCTCCTCTAGAAATCTCAAGATGGGGAAATCATTAACCTCTATCTCAACTCCTAAAAACATTGTTGTCACTCTTCTGTCCACACAAAAGGATTACCCTTTTGGGTCAAAGATGTAAAAGGTGATGCAACTCTGGAGAAATTGGGTACAAACCTCTGATAGTACCTTGCCAACCCAAGGAAACTCCACACCTTGGTAACACTATTGGGTGGCTCCCAAGCTAGAACTGCCTTAAACTTCATAGGATCCACTACCACTCCTGCCTATGAGATGGCATGTCCTAGGAAGCAGACCTCTAAAATCCCAAACTGACACTTTGAGAGCTTTTAATAAAGATGGTTCTCTTGGAGTGTGTCTAGGACCATCCTCTAATGTCTCACATTCTCCTCCTTAGATACTGAGTACTAGTATATCTTCGATGTAGACCACCACAAACTGGTTTAATAAATTTTAAAATATCTAGTTCATGAGTCCCATGAACACCGATGGGGAGTTTATCACACAAAAAGGCATCACAAAGTACTTATATTGACCATAGCAACATCTTAATGTCATCTTTGGTATATCCATATCCAATACTTGTAGCTGGTGATAACCTTATCTGAGGTCAATCTCTGAGAACTATCACACCCCTCTCAACTGATCAAAAAGGCCATCGATCCTCAATAGTGGATAATTATTCTTCATGGTCACCTATTTCAAGCATCAGTAATCTACACATAACCTCAATCTCTCATGAAATTTCTTGGTGAACAACGTCAGGCTGCCCAGGGCAAACACTAGACCTCACAAAGCCCTTCTTCTGTAAGTCCTTCAACTACACCCTCAACTGGTGAAGCTTTGTGAGAGCCATTTGATATGCTGTTATGGATATCAGGGTCTTATTAGGGTTTACATCAATATATAAGTCTAAATCTCAATAGGAAGGTAAGCCTAACACATCCTCAGGAAAGACATCCTCATACTTTTCCACCACCATAGGAAAATGGTAGCTCATAAAATACACTAATCCAAGATTCATGCTAACCAACTTATGAGTAATTAGTTGCACTATCCTATGCCTGAGCCCATCCTGCTCTTTCAGGGTTTCATTTTCACTCACAAAGAAAAACCTCATCCCATCACTGTGGACACACTGTATCCTCTGCCTAAAATAGTCAATCTGGGAATGAACTTTGGATAGCCATTCCATACCTAAGATGATGTCATAAGGACTTATCACTGATACAAAGAGATCCTATATAGATCTCTCACCTCCAAACGTCAGATCACACTATTATAAGAAGTGTGCAATCGATGAATCACCTCATATAAAAGTTTCCAAGTGCAAGGGTTGATCCAAAAGATCAACTAGAATCTATAAGTATTGAAACAGAGAAGTGGACAAAAAGTAATGACTCACACCTATGTCTATCAATACCAAAACTAAGGTAGAAAAGACATAAATCATACCTCGTATCATACTTAGAGCCTCAAGGTCATAAGCCTCTATAGCCTATAGTTGTCCTCATCCTTGAACACTAGCTCCCTGAGCTTGGAATTGACCACATGGAGATGGTGGTGGAAATAAGTCAAATATCCAACCACATCCTACTTCTCTACCCACCCCTCCGCCACATCTTCCAAACAATGTAACTCTTTGTACCTACCTCTATCTCTACCTGGGTGGTCCCTCGAATGTCTCTCAATCAGCTATACAATGGTTCATAAAATCTCCTCTAGGATATCCACGACTGTCGCAAGAGAAACACCGAATCTCCCTTGGCTAACTCGAGCCATCCTGAGAGCCCTACATTGCTAATCCTATATCTTGGGATAATCTCCTAAAGAATCTAACACACCTAGATCCCTACGACTGTCATCGACTACCTGCTGCTGAGGTCTCAGCTCTTTGGTTCCCACTACTAGCACCCACTATCAGCGTCTTCTCTTCCAAGAATCACTCCACTATTAAGGCATTCTCAAGTACCCCATCATAGGTGGGAATGCAAAGAGATATCATTAAATCCATGATATATTGGCATAAGACCTACTCAAAGGTCCGTGATCTGAAGAATAAATCTCACACCATATCCATGGAGTACTATAGGAGATCAGTAAACCTCACCAAATACTCCACTACGGTCATACTATCCTACTATAGATGCAGAAGCTCCTAGATACACACTGATCACAACATGACTAGATAAAACTCATCCTAGAAGGGATGCTCGAAGTCTGACCAATACAAAGCTATCTCGTCATGCGACTAAGTCATCAGACTCCACCATCGCCCAATAGATCCCTGAAGAAGATTTACCATGAGGTCTTCCATTTGATCTATCAACATCCTTACAAGGCATAAAAATCAAGTAAATGACTCTAGATAGTCCTTAGACACATGGGGGTCTGGCTCACCCTAAAACCTAGGAGGTCGCTACCTCTAGAACTCATGTAATGAAATCAGCCTGCGTGTATCCTCAATTGATACTTCTGGCACTAACTGCTTCTCAATGAGTAGCGATATAGCTGGTAAACCACATGGAGGCAATATCTCCTATACAAGACTCTGTATTAAATCCTCGTCACTTGATGAATCATCTTCATGATCACGTAGTGGAATCCTCACTGGCTATCTTCATGGAGGCATCCTAAAATAAGCAAGATGCATCACAATCAAAGATTATATCTAGGGAGATGACTCAAGAAGGATATGGAAACCACAACCCATTTCTATATGATGCATGTACCAATGTTTTTCCATGAAACTTGTAACTACATGTATCAAGTCAACAAATAGGTTGTTATATTTTTAATGAATGAATATGTCAGTCGCTGCACCAACATCGGGGTCCCTGGATTGAAAGACGAACTCGAAACCCTTTTAAAAATATTGCCACAAATCCCAAAATAAACTCAAAAACTCTAGAAATAAGGTAAAAATTACATGCCTCTGATACCACTCTGTAATGACCCAACCCACCAGGGTTCAAGTCACGACAACCTCAAGCTTGCCTCCAATAGGCTAGGGTTTGGTGACCAGCACCGAGTAGGTATATCCCACACATGGAAAGTATTATCCTAATGCACCTATACACATGCACACATATCCAAGCCCATACAATGATGAAATGTAAAAAAAATAAAACCAATGATTACATACATCTATAATCCCACAATCAAAGTACAAAAAAAGTATTGGAAATCATAGAGGGTCTAAATAAAATCCCACCTAAAAGAAACTAAAAATTAGTTTGACCTGATAAGTAGGAGATGAATGCTATCAAATGAAACCATTGGTATACACCTCGACCTATCTGGATCACTAATCTCAGTCTAATCCTGATCCCTTTATGAATCCTTCAAAAGGTAAATCATCTATATAAGACACGACATGTGCAGGTAGATCCCATGCAGGGGTGAGTATAACAATATTCATTAGAACACCTTGAAAACACTAAACACAAATAATCAAGAGTAGTTAGCTCATAACAAGAATATAAAAACCAAAGAAAAACCTAGATGTACCTAGGAAGGACACCGTGCCTCCAGGCAGTCTCAACTAAACTACCAGCCATAGGATTCTGCTCGAGTCTAGGCAATGCTCATTTTGGAAGAACCTAATAAAAGAGACATGCTATCACTGAAGACACTAATCCAAGAGGTAATGATCATTAGGCCTTTCCAAAGTAAACTCACTGGTCTTTGAAGATCTCGATACTCATATAAGGGATCACACCCATGATTGTTAAGGGACACCACAAACCCAATCTGGATCAACCTGCTATGCGGGGGATTGTATGCCGATGATACTGCAAAACTTACTAAAAAAACCTTCTAGATGGAGGATCAATGCCCCATACATGGAAGTAATGATGATTCCATGTACTACACCTAGGGTATAAGAAGGAATGATAGAGTATCACACTCTGGTCTTATAGAGGGATACCAAAAAACTCTATTCGAGACTCATCCTCTAGAGGGGACCACAATCTAGAGTTTTGAATGTAATGCCACATTTTAACCTTAAGGGGATGGACCAAGGGAACATATAAAACTGATACCATTCCAAACCAAAGAAACGAAGGGATCCAAACACCCTCAAAGGGGGTACATGGCTTGTACTGGGGGTACACGGTGTGTATAGCCAACCCCCAGTCTGCCTGTGTGCTTTTGTCTCACACGACATGTAGATATCCACATACAAGACATGTAAGTAAGGATACACCACATGTAGAGGTTTTACAAAACCATATCCGTGTTTTCTGTCCATGCCCATATACTTTTGGTTGTGCCTGTGTACCAACCCATGTACACCTGGTCGTGCCTGTATACACTTGGTTGTGTCCAAGTACACGACTCTGCCCGTGTACTCTGACCATGTATGTGTACCCCAATCTTCTAATTCCCATGTATCCCCTGAGATACATGCTGAGATGCTAGCATGAGTCACACAACATGTGATATTTTCTTCTCTATGGAAACCCTATCACTATAGAAAAAGGACTACAGGATGTGTATTCTTTAGAATACACATCGTGTAGTCAGGAATTTCCCATAAATTCCATCTTGTTCAAAGAGTCACCCAAATATACCACCTCCACTACCAATCGTGCCCAAGGATATTGGATCTAGTCTAACCAAGTCCTACTGCCACCTACTTATCAGATTCTAGCCACTAAATTGGATCGGGTAACCACCTCTGTCGCCACAACACCATCGTGTGCTACTTTGGGAAATAAGGAGCTTCTAATCTAGTATCATTCTCCCTTTAATCACTCACTATCAACATAAATCCTCAAATTACAGCCTTAATTAAAATCCATACTCATAGTAATGATCTGTTTCACCAAATAATGGTCATGCTATGATCGAATATTGGGTATTCATCGAACCATAGGCTATATAAATTTCCCACAATGAACGTGTAAAGAAACATGGGGGGAGGGGGAATCCATAAACCAAAAACATGAGGAATTAACCTTAGACTTTGTTCATTTTGTCTTGATCCTTTGTCGAAGAATTAGATGAACAAAGCAATAATAATCAATCAACAAATAAATCTACCTTAAATAAATCAATTATCGATGTGTGAATCAATTCTTGTTCATGGAATTTATCCGTGTTCGATTGGTATAAAAGAACATGATAGAATCACATAAATCTAACATCTTGACTAGAGTTTTGATAAATCACTAATTAATAATGATCTGATATTTTTATCATTGGTGAGATCCACAAACTTCAATGGCGCAACGATCCTCAATCTCGATCTGATCCGATGTCATCCTCCAATGATCCTCCAATGAATCCTCTACAATAGATCCTATCAATACCTAGGTTATGCAATTAATCCTAGGTATTTAGGCATATCTGTGTTTAGATAGAGGATTCTAGGTCGCTGCATCAAAATAAATAAATAAATAAAATTAATTTATTTTATTATTTTCACCCATGATAACACTTTACTAAAACACCCAACGCCAAAAAAGATTATATTGTGCCTGGGGTAAAGCCCATTCTATAAACTCAACCACGAATTTATATTCATGATCCAATCCTCTATTCAGGATTTATTATAATTTTTTAGGAAAACTACATGTACATGATATTAATATTTTTAATATTTTTTAAATATCAATTCTGGCCTCACCAGGCCTCGAAATCTCACACTGTCTTAGCACCTAGCTCCAAAAATAATCCTTATAATATTATGAAGTAATACATGAAAAAATAAGAGTCATTAAAAATCATTTCAAAAATTATTATATGATTTTTTGTCTGATTTAATATCATTCAGAGGTCATTCGGTTGGTTTTGACCCATTGATGCATGTTTTTAAATGACATCAAACCTCTAAAAAATACTTATTCAGTCATTTTGAGCAAAACTCATGTATGATTGACATGTTGTCTTCTTATATACATAAAAATAATACTTATATGGTTTTTCTATGATTTCAATTCATTATGATATCGTTTACTATGGATCTAACTATTAAACACATGGTTTAGTATTTTAAAACAATTAAAGCATGTTTTAGGTCATCCCGATCAAACAACACCTCAAATTGATGTTTTGTCTACTTGAACATTTCAAAATTCACTATACAATTATTTTTTTTATGATTTCATGTCATTCATAAGTCGCTCATTTTTTTTGATATCCTGATGCATGTTTTTAAAGGGCATCAAACCTTTTAAAACTGCTTATTCAGTTGTTCCAACCACACTAATGATGTTCCTTATACTTTTATATGTCAAAAATAATACTAATATGGTTATCCTATGATTTCATATCATTTCAAAAAAAATCTATGAATATGACCGTTAAACGTATGTTTTTGTATTTTAAAATAATAAAAGTGCATTTTTAGTCATCTTAGAAAAACAACACCATGGATTGACGTTTTGTCTACTCCAAAATTTTAAAAATCACTATACAACTGTTGTCTTATGATTTCATGGAATCCATATGACTTTTGGTTGGTTTTGAACCAACAAAACACATTTTTAATGGGCATCAAACCTTTAAAAACTTCTTATTCAATCTTTCTGAGAAGACTGCACATCCGATTGGCATGTCGTCTACTCTTACACAAAATAATACTATGATGGTATTTCTATTATTTAACATTATTTTGAGGTCATTTACTATGGATATGACAACTAAACGCATGTTTTACTATTTTAAAACAATACAAGTGTGTTTCCAGTCATCCTGGGAAAATTCCACCTCATATTGTCATTCTATCCACTCTATCATTTCAAAAATCACTTCACAGTTGTTGTATTATGATTTCACAACATCCAAAGGTCTTTCGGTTGGTTTTAATCCCCTGAAATGCATTTTTAAAGGGTGTCAAACCTTATAAAATTTCTTATTCAGTTGTTCTAAGCACACTGCAAGTTCGATTAACATTTCATCCAATCATACATGTCAAAAAATAATACTAAGATGGGCTTCCTATGATTTCAAATAATTTGTGGGTGTTTTCTAGGGATCTGACTGTTAAACACATGTTTTGATGTTTTAAAATAATAAAATTACGTTTTTGGTTATCCCAGGAAAACAACACCTTAGATCAATGTTCCATCTACTCCACCATTTCAAAAATCATTATATAGTTTCTTTTATTAGTTTTCATGGCATTAAGAGGTCATTCGGTTGGTTTTGACCCCTCGAAGCACATTTTTAAAGGACATCAAACCATTAAAAACTACTTATTCAGTTGTTTAGGCAGACTGCATGTCTGATTGATGTGTCAACTACTTGTACACATCAAAAATAATACTAAGATGACTTTACTATGATTTTACCTTATTTTGGCATTACTTTCTATGGATTTGATCGTTAAACACATGTTTTAGCGTTTTAAAATAATAAAAGTGTAATTCAGATCATCTCAGAAAAAAACCCTAAGATTGATGTTCCATATACTCTGAAATTTCTTAATTCACTATAAAATTGTTTTCCTATGATTTCACGGCATTCAAAGGTCTTTCAATTGCCTTTGACCCCCTGATTCATGTTTTTAAAGGGCGTCAAACCTTTAAAAACTGCTTATTTAGTCATTCTGAGAATAATGCATGTCTGATTGATGTTTCTTCTACTCATACTCATCACCAATAATACTAAGACTATTTTTATGAATTAAAATCATTCCAAGTTTGTTCATTATGGATCTGACTGTTAAAATCATGTTTTCATGTTTTAAAATAATAAAAGTATGTTTCCAGTCATCGTGAGAAAATGACACATCGGATTGATGTTCCATCTACCCTACCATCTAAAAATTCATTTTATGAATGTTTTCATTTGATTTTATGATATTTTAAGGTTGTTTAGTTGGTTTTAATCCCATGATGCATGTTTTTAAAGGGCATCAAACCTTTAAAAACTACATATTCAGTTGTTATGAGTATACCACACATCTGATAAATATGTCATCTGCTTTTACACATAAAAAATAATATTAATATGATTTTACTATGATTTTACATCCTTATGAGACCGTTTTCTATGTATATGACCGTTAAACATACATTTTCATGTTTTAAAAGAGTAAAAGTGTGTTTTGGGTCATCCTTGGAAAACAATATCTCATATTGATTCTATTTCTACTTTAATGCCTCAAAATTCATTGTATGATTATTATCCAATGATTTCATGGAATTAAGAGTTTGTTTGGTTGGTTTTAACCCCAACCTAATGCATGTTTTTAAAAGGTGTCAAACCTTTGAAAACTACTTATTCGGTCGTTCTGATAAGACCACACATTCAATTGATATGTTTTCTACTCATACAAATAAAAAATAATACTAAAATAGTTTTCCTATGATATCACATAATTTCGAGACCTTTCTCTATAGATTTGACCGTTAAACACATTTTTTGGTGTTTTAAAATAATAAAAGTGTGTTTCAGGTCATCCTGAGAAAACAACACCTCAGATTGACTTTTTGTCTACAAAACTATTTCAAAAATCATTTTATAATTATTTTCATTTGATTTCATGGTGTTAAAAGGTCATTCGTTTGGTTTTGACCCCCTGATGCATGTTTTTAAAGGGCATCAAACCTTTAAAACTGCATATTCGATCATTTTGAGCACAACGCATGTTTGATTAATATTTTTTCTTCTCTTACACATAAAAAATAATATTAATATGATTTTACTATAGTTTCATCTCATTATGAGGCCATTTTCTATGGATTTAACTGTTAAATGCAGGTTTTAGTGTTTTAAAATAATAAAAGTGTGTTTTGGGTCATACCGAGACAAATTTAACCTTGATTAACCTTATGTATGCTCGAATATTTTAAAATTTATCATACGATTATTGTCCTATGATTTCACAGCATTTGGAGATCATTCGGTTAGTTTTGACCCCCATGAGATACTTTTTTAAAGGGTGTCCATCCAAATTTACTTTTTTATTTTCCAACACTTTTAAGGGGAAAGTGATAACCCTCAAAGATTCAACTGATCAAACATAAAAAGAGACTAATGAATTGTTAAACATAGGATTGAGATGATTGGAATCATATTCTCTTGACAGTTTCCAGGGAAAAAAATTTACCTGGCCACCTGGATCATCTTATAGGAGTGCTTCATAACAAGTTTCCAGGTACTCCCAAGCTTGCATGTACTCTTCTTTACTAATTTCCCCCATGTTGAAGCCTCTAACCAATATACAGTCTTTCTTGTTAATCCACTCCCCTTTCTCCCTGGTACCTTCCACTTGGAGAAATCTACTCATCATTTGATCAATGTCTTCCCTTATCGCCTTAATCACCAGGGCATCCTCCCTCATTTCCTCACCTGAGTGCATGAGTAGATCCATATTTTTATCCGAATCTGCATCCTATAGGAACTTCTATCCAACAAGAGGCCCTTCCACAAGCTACTGACCAGAGGGAAGAGAATCCTCTATCACCAAAATCACCTCCTCAGATTGAATTTGCAATTCTTCTTGCTGATCAACATCCCTTGAGGCCTCTTTAGCTTGCTCTTGAGACATGGAGACTCTGACATGCTGAACATCCTCATCTTCCACTGGATAGATATCAAGAACCTTGGGTTTACCATCTTTTTTGGATGACCGAGTCTCTATCATCCTAGTAAGATAGGAGTAGTCTTTTCTCCCCTTAGTTTTCTCCTTCCTAGAAGCAATACAGTTCCCAAGATCCCTGTCTTCTTTATTCCATTTCTTCCTTATTTGACTGTGCAACCCTTTAATAGCCCCTCTTAAACCATTATCATCTAAGGGATCTCCATATGACTCAACTTCGGAGGGACAAATGGAGTTGCTGTCCGTCTCTTCCTCATTACTCAAACTTTCAAATCTGTTGTTTAAGTTAAGACAGGAAAAAGTCCTCATTTAATTAGAACCCTGTATGATGTTCTACTTCCTACTTAAACCTTGTGGAGTCCGATTCCACCCCTATACATTCAAATGGATCTCTGATTCAGATCTGGTTCTACTACCTGTACGCACATCCATTGCATAGGTACATGGGTTTGGGATCGCACCTCCCTTAGAATTTGGACCATCAACTCCTATGGAATCCATTGGGGTAATATTTTGAGCATTGTGCATCTCTACATTTTCTACAACCATTTCCCTGGCCAGTTCACCCCTATAGTTGAATTTTACCCAGGAGGACTCATCATGTCTCTCCGCAGCCTGTTAAATACTTCTGCTACACTAGGATTAGGAGTTAGATCCCTTAATGGTTTTTTCTTCATTGCTCCACCTGAGTAAAGGGTACCTTTATCCTTTCCCTTACCTTGACCAAAAACTTCATATCATTCACTAGACCCAACATCGGTCAGATATAGAATATTGAATTCATCATCAGGAAAACCACTTAGGACCCTCGATTGATCCTCCTGAGCAACACCTTGTTTCCTCGCCCTTCGCTCAAGTCTCCATCGATGGAGAATCTCATTGCATATGAACATCGTATGACTATTTGAAAAGGGAGAAACATGCACCATCATAGGAATGAGGCGCCCTCAACCTGGTAAGGATTAATTCTTCTTCAGATTCAAACCGAATCATAATATTCCTAGAGTCAAGAAGACCTACGGTTTCTCGCTCCTTCGAAGCTCTAGGGAACTTTCGGGATGATAGAAATCATTGAGAGGTGACAGAGGACCCTCCCCCATAGAGCACACCACACATTAGATTGTTGTGTTGTATATTTTTATACATCATAAATAATACTAAGACGGTTATCCTATGATTTTAAAAAAATTAAGAATTTATACCTAGAGAGATTCCTGATTACTATTGGAATAATATTTAGATACACCAACTACATTTATAATTTGATCGATGAAAAAATTCCTTTTCTAGTATAATGTTAAAATAAAAGGGAAATCCACATAATTAGTAGAATTACATGTGTTGAGATCCTTAAGATTAGAATCTAAAACCACCATAACAAATGCTACATAAGATAAATAATTTAATAGAAAAAAATTATTTAAAAACAAAATATTTAACTCCTTCTATGAAGCATATGCTACTGAAATCAGGAACGATTGTATAATACCTATAGAATGATGTTGAGTATTTAGATGGTAGTTTGAAATTACTTTGAGATTAGTTTACCGGAATTCTCATGTTGTGTAAAAAAATAAATGAATGTTTTGAGTGTCACAAACTAAATAAGAAACTTTTAGAGCACCAAATGCTAAATTTAAGATACAATTCAATATAAACACATGTTAATTCATTGAAAATACCTTTTCATATAATTGAAACAACAAAAAATTAAGGTATAATGCATAACATGAAGATATTATATAATAAACACACCTTTTAAGTTAAATCAATATAAAAATATAACGTATAATAGAGTTCAAACACCCTTTAATGTAGTAAAAACACATGTAAATCAATGCAGTACAAACACATGTCAATCAATGTTGTTTTCACCCATCAAAATAATCTTCAGCGATTGTTTCACCATCATTATCTTTACCTACCTATAAATTGAATCAATCCACTCCCATACCTTCACATCTAAAAAATATCTTAATTTTTTTTATTTTTAATCATAATCACCAATACATATTCAAAATATATTAGCAAAAGAGGGGGGAAATCATTTGGAAAAAAAATAAACATGAGAGATTAATTAATCTGTAGATAAATTGAACAATTTTTTTTGATACTTTAAGGATGACTAATGTTTTATAAATTTTCTTATATTTTAAGCTAACCATCAACTAACACTATTTTAAAATATTAAAATAGAATCCTATGAAATAGAAAAATTTCTACTTGATAAATGAAAAGAAATGGTTTGATGTATACACCTATATATTCTTAAGAAGTATCATTTCTATTTAAAAAATAAAAGGAAATTAGTAGGCGTTTAGGGGTTATAGTCAAAGATGTTGAAAATATATCATAAAAAATGGCATAACTATTTCTCAAGAATTATCAATTCATTCCCTCTATTGAATAAAAGGAACTACGATCCTTCAAAAATTCCTATATTTAAATTTGTTATGACACCATGCCAGTACTATAAATCAATAAATAATTAGAGGAATATATGATATTAAAATTATGTATAGAAATTTCATTTATATAATGAAAATTCATTCCATTATAGAAGAATAAAATGGGTAGTATTATTAAAATTTTATGATTAACAACTATAAATAAAAAATGAACTAAAAAATATAAACAAAACACTTATATCTTCATCAATTATAATCATATCAATGATAAAAATGTCATTTAAATATTTTGTAGAATTATTTTACTAAACATTAAGTGTTAAAAATTATATCTTTAAAGATTAATCATCTTAAATTCTAATATCATGAAGTGAATTAAAACTCCAATACATTTTTTAGAAAATTCAATTAAATATAAAAAAGTTAATGAAACTTCAATGGTAATATCACCATGTATGTTTAAATCATCTAAGCTATTGGGAATTATAATCACACTCAAAATATGTAAGGATAATTTTACTTGAATGACATCAAACATGTCCAAATAAAGAGAAAATAACTGTATCATGGCTAAAAATAATTTTCAGACTTCACTGCTTTAAAGGAACCTACACATGAATATAATTAATTAATCTAGAAGAAAAAATCATGATGAAATTATAAATAAAAATTATCAACCTAATCAAAGGATATTAAAATCCATATGGTTTAATGATTATTGACTAAATAATCATGGAAAATATATATTTATCACAAACATTTAATAAATTTCCTATTGTTTGAATTTATTCATGATATCCCCAATCATAATCTTGTACCTACAACCATATTAGAGTATATGAGCATCTAATTGAAAATATGATTCAGATTCATGTAAAGATAGAACCAAAAACATAGAAAATATGAATTAATATTATGCATATAAAATATGAAAAGGGTGAAGATCTAAAAACATACACAACATAAATTATGGATAAGTGATCAAATCCCATTAAACACTTAAAATTTAAAAATAAAAAAAACTAAACCAAAAGTTTAAATGGATCAAGAACATACCAAAATCTAGAATAAGTGATCAATATAGTTTGAAGACCAAAAAATCATGCAACTTGAAAAAAACTAATTAAAGGAGAGGGGAAATAGAGGATAGGATACCATGTATCCAAATAAACCATACATGTTATGAAACATGGATCAAACAACTAAAAAACTTTCATGGGAAGCCTAGTTTACAACCAAATAAAGAAGGTATCATAGTCAAAAAAATATCATTAAGTCGGTAATTTCTATACTACAACCTATCAAAGTACCTCAAATGAAAATTAAATTATAGGAATATGCAATGAATTAAATCAACCTAGTGCACCATAAACTATCTAAGTGCACCGCCATAACCTGTATCTCCATACCATAAATTAAATAAGCTAACAACATAAATTAAATCATCCATAACCCACACCTTTATAACCCGAATTAAATTATCCAAGAACACCTCCAAAACCTGCATATAAAACTATCCAAGTGCACAAAGATTCAATAATTTAAAATATATAAATCAATTATTATTGGAATAATATTTATACATGTAACATTTTATTATCTATATAAAATGAATTAAACATTTTTATAGGAACTAAACATTTTAAACACAAAGGAATGAGTATTTAAAAAATTTCAATGATAAAAGTTCTTTATTATTTGATTTCATTTAAAACCTTATTTCCCAAAATTTCCTACCACAAATCCCTAAATTTCTAATTACCTACAAAACCCTATTTCAAAAAAATTATTTATTTCATGCAATGAAATTAATACTTGGACAACAGAGGTTGTAGTTGTTTTGAGGAGCAGGTGATGTTGAGGGGGAGCAGGGTTGCAAGCAGAGGAGAATGGGTTACTAAACATAATAGGAATTAGGGGTAGGGGTTAGCGGGAACTAGTTGCACATTTGGGGGGGGGGGTATTCGTTTAAGGGGAGGGTCGATGGCCAGAGGTCTCGACAACAGGAGAGGGTCGATGACTTGTAGGGGGGATCCATGGCGGGGTAGGGTTGGCATGTAGGGGGACTCGATGGGGGGGGGGGATGGGGGCTTGACGATAGGGGTGGTATGGGTCTTGGATGACTAAAAGTGGGTGCGACGTAGCACAAAGGTGGGGGAGGGGGGCTCGATGGGGTGGGGTGGGTGGGATGGGGGCTCGATAGTGGGGGTGGGATGAGGGTTGGACAATGAGGGGAGGAGGGTGGTGGGGGAGATGGGGGAGGGGGCTCACTGGGGGGGGGGGGGTTGGGCTCAATTTGGGAGGGGAACAAATTGGGTGGGTGAGTGGGAAATCCTAGTGACCACGATGGTCACTAATCGACTCAATAATGATTTCTAAATGAAGGTTTCCCAAATCCACCCTCCTCAAAAGTGAAAAATTATACTAGTGGTATCATGACAAGTAAATTGGAGAAATGGGTTTTGTTGTAGTTTGGTGTGCTGTACCATGATGGATGGACTTTGATGTGATGATTCATGTTATAGCTTGGGGTGTGATCCATGAGTTTTTGATGTTTCTCTATCTCAGAGTGTAAGGATGGTTGTGGCATGGTAAAATGTGTGGTTAAGTAAAGTGCCTCAAATAATTCTTGGTTAATCTCATGTGAGATGGGTTACGGTATGGAGTCTCTTGAGTTAGTCTTACACGAGGTCTATTACAGCATGGTTGGTTTCAATTACAGTGTGAAAGATAGTTTATTATTCTTATATATAGGGTCCCTAGTTTTTAATTTGATGTGATGTACCTTGTTAATATTACATGGTGGAAGTGTTGTGTCTTGGATCTTCTCACTATGTCATGGAGTCATGAGTGATAGGTTTCTCGACTTTTTTTTATGAGGTTTGTTGCATCATATTTTGATTTAGGGTTTGTTGGATTTGAGGGGGTATGGATGATGATCTCAACATGATCCTTAGGTATTCAAGTGTTGCATCATGGACACCTGGAGGGTATTAAATGAATCTAATAACACTTATCAGGTCATGTGGAAGAAATTTAAACCCTAGTTCAAGAATATCCCACACATGATATATGAGACCTGTATAAAACATAAATTAAGAAATGTTGTAAATAGAGTACCCTACACCGAAGAGCATCTGTAACCTTTTGATATTTATTTAACATGCTTGATAAAGATCACTACAAGATAATCCAAAAGACATACTCTCTACATGGGTATCCATGGGTTGCACCTGAATCATCCATCATATGGATGAGATCCATCCTTTCTCTATGACCTGTTAGATCCTCTAATGCAAAGAAGAAAGGTGAAGAGATCTTCAGGCGAGGAAGAGTCTTATCCTGGCATAAAGCAATCATAGAATCATATCCTTTGTATATCTGTATTATTTAAAATCCTCAAGGTTTCTCTATGGGTTTCTTCATTTACTCATTCATTCATAACACATGAGTAATTTTTTTTGGCCAAATCAAGCTTCTTATGAATGAATAATAAACTCTTGCATGTTTCATCTTATGAAACAGTTTCTTTAAATGATAACTAACATGGGAGAAAAAATAAATGATAACATTTTATCATTTTTACTGCAAGATTCATGGAATGATATACCATGCACAAAAATCATAATTTTCATGCAATACGTTATTAAATATATATATCACATATATACACACAAGGCTTTAGGTCATATCTCTTTTAATCTCCCACTTACTATAAATCCTAAAAGACTATATGTCATTTCACCTTATATTGTATCATATACAATAACTTGTGAAACCATTTCCAAAACTCCTTTTAGATATATTCCAAAACACTTTTGAGAATCTATCATTATATTCACCTTGTATCACATCATATGTAATAACTTGTGAACACCCATCCAAAACACTTTTAGATTAACTCTAAAACACTTTTAAAGTGTCTCTCTAAGTCAAACTCAATCCCCATTCAGTCATCCATAAAGTGTGACCCCACTGGCCTTTATAGCGTTGAAAATAAATATGAATATCTAGATCCACACACACACACACATATATGTAATCAAAGAGTGTCCTATATAAAAGTGTCAATGATACTCAAACTATAAATGGATCTGACATAATCTCAATCAGACACATGTATCTCTATACATGTGTCCACCAGTCCGCATCATATGAAAATGTGAATTCTCATATTTTCCCTTTTTCCAAGATTTCGAATGATCATGGGACATGAGGCATGTCAATACCATATATCCAACTTACTCATTATCTATTATTAGAGTGTAGACTGATTTGATTGATGAATACATCACATGTCATTTATCCTTATGGATAAGAACATCACATGTCCCTTATCCGGATAGATATAAAATATATAGGTATGATTGTACACTCCCACAACCTATCTCAATCGAGGGACCAAAAGTCATACTTCTCATACGAGAGGAAAAATCCCATCTTGGTTAAGATCCAACCAATGACATAATCAATAAAATACCCAACCACCCCCTATATTAGCTAAGTTAATATGTATACTTATATAAGTAAGGTATCAAATCATGAAGGTTCTCATGATAGGTAACTCACCAACCTTAGGTAATGGGGAATAAAATATGATTAATTCATCCCTAGTATACCAAAGACATATGTATGACACTCTATGTGGTATACTTAATAGATCATCCAGTTCACACAAATAATTCCATTATTTTTTTTGTGCCTCATGAAAATATTTTGTATCTCTATACAATAATTATACTCATGCTAACCTTAACATTTTTTCATAACCTATAATACTCCATGACAAACATTGGTTAGGGATAAACTCAAAGTCATAATTTGAGAGGTCAATCATCATTATACTTAACGAAATGTATATCTATATATAAATTTATATATCCATCATGAAATGATAAAATGGAGGTTTCCTCTAATATGACACATTTTAATATTCTTAAACTCTTTAAGAATATTTAACAAAACCAACATAAACACCAGTTTATCATATCATATATAATAAACAACCATATTAGTATTATGTTTTCTATACTTTATAGGTTTGATTAACCAATTGCATCTTATGTAATTCATGTCACATATTCATGTGACCATCTGATAAAACCGTATCACTAAACCTTTTAGTGATAAAAATCCATGAATAAGCCAATTTGAATAATGGTGAGGCTTAGGAATCTTATTACTAATTGTTCAACTCTTCAAACATATTTAAACTTCTTAACTTCACAATATAAAATGTTACAATGTAAATTTTGTTGTTTACTTATAACCTTTTATGTTCATTATCATTAACCTTAGAAATCCATTCCATGAAACTTTTTCCTTTAATTAATGTAACTATTTACATCAATGTTTACCTTTCCTCCTAAACTCTTTTAGGATAAAGTGAAAAACACTTTAATACAATAACTAAATGTAACTCTTAAATTTATATTTACATACCCTAAAATATTTTAGGATATCAAGTGTAATTAACCTTTCATTTTGAATGGTATAATCCTTCAAGAAATAGTTTCTTTCACTTTTCACAATAACTAAATGTAAATCTTTACATTTTTCCTCCATCATCAAATATCCTAAACTATTTTAGAATATTGAGTTAAAAAAATTTAATCTTATACTGGTATTATCCTTTATTTGTTAATTTTGAACTTCTCTAAGTTCAAAAATACATCCAGTATCTTCTTAAACATTATATTTTTTTTTTCAGAATATCTTGCTAAGATACACAAACCTTTTTTTGTTAAGAAATAACATTTATTTCTTTTTTCAGTAGGAACATTTAACAAATAAATATTTTTTTTCCATATCATATGTGACATTCTATGTGTTTTGGATCATTTTTTCATTTAAGAAGAAAATTTTGTTAAAATATATCCTTGATGAGTGGTGGGAATAGATTCCATAATATTTTAACAAATAGTTGGATAAATACTTTTTTCCACATATTATTCTCTAAACATGTTATAAAACTCGATGAATCATAAACCATGTGTATACAATTAATCATCTCGCATTGTTCATAAAAACTCTTTGTTATCAAACATATTCTCTTATAATTTAAAAAAATAGATGGAGATACATATCTTTTACTTAAATTCATTTGATATTAATAAAATAATTTACATTTAAATCTTAAATATAGTAACTATTTTACAACACTTTGTAAAATATACATTCGGTATCACATACCATTTAAAAACAAATAATTAATTTATATAACATCCATACCTAACATGGACATTTATGGAGTTCCAAAAACTCCTTCGAGTATAACTTGTATAGTCCAATCAAGTTTAATTATAACTCTTACTTCCCGATGACCCTAAGTTTCAATAACCTTGATTTAATTCTTTAATAAACATTGTTAAACTTTTCAACCAATTTTTCTTCTTCTAGTTTGAACTTTTACCTACTTGTACTGTTTATACAATACTTTATATACTAAAAATCATATTCCTAGTTCATATATATTCCCAACACTTTGAGAATATTAGTTAAATGTTCTTTGAATTCAATCATATTGTTAGAACATTTCCATAGATGAAAATAAGATAAATCCCCAAACCAGAACAAGCCATTTTTGGTCTCCCCTTAAAGAATGTTATAGAATTAAAAAAAAATCATAAACCATGTGAAAAAAGAACCCATATCATTTCATTTAAATAACTATTGTTTACATGTTATTATCAAGAGCTAAATGAGATAAAAATATACATATCATGATATGTTTATCCAAGATTTAAGTATCAAAGTTATCAATGAAATAACTCATTTTCTCCATTACTGAAAACTTTAAGCCTCAATTCTTTTCATCTTCTAAATTTATGTATATTTACAACACTTTGTAAAACATACAATTGATATCATATTTATTTCGGAATAATATAAATTATTTTTATAACCAATATAGTTTTAAGGAAACCTTTAGTCTCATCAATTCATAAAAATATTCACTCATATTGAATAACATTTAACATACCTAATCATATTGATAATATACGACTAAAATCCCTTAAATAATTAACATAACCAATAATTTTTATTACATGAGTAGAGATTAATATTCCTTTGCTCATTTTTTATATAATGACTTTGAAACCTTAAATAAATTACTCTATGTTTCATTAAGCATATAGATTCAATTTTTGAATAATTTCAACACTTGGTTACTAAGAAAGGAACTGTTCTGACACATATAATTTTTCTTAAGAACATTTATTAAATAACCAATATTGCTTAAGATTTTTTTATGCTTCTAGTGTTAAGATTCTCTTATATTAATCCTCTATTTATCAAGGATTGATTACAAAATTTATCTTGATAATGATGATGACATTATCTACAAAAAAATATTTTATTAGATGAGTATCATGTATTATTAATAATTTAATAAGTACTTTTATTATATGGGATCTCACTAAAATAATGACCCCCTTTTTGAAATTCATCATAACCATTAGTGGGACAAGATCCATATTTCACTAAGAAAATGACCCCATTTTAGCATGAAACTCACTGCTTAGTTACCCAGATAGGGAATTATTCCAATAATATCATATATGACTCTTGGAAAATTGAGAATACAAATATTTTTCCAATCCATCACATGGATAAACCCAAATATATCAATATGGTATCCTAACCTTTAGGGTTTCCCAACTAGTGTAACCCTAAGCAAACATAAAAAATGATTTAATCACAAGATAATCCAGGGGTACCATAATTTTCCATTAAACTACCCAAGGATGATATAGTATCACTAATCACTTTCTTTCCTTACAAAAGATAATCCAGAGTCACCCCACTTTGGTGTGACCTATCCGATTTAATGTCCAAGGTCTTGATAAGTACTAATTTGGAAGGAATTTGACACTTAGTATTGGAAGGGGATTTTAATCTCATCATCTTATCTCATGTCATTCTCTTCATGTATGTATGATTTTAGTTATTTTAGTTTGGAATCCTATTCCATCCACCAAATAAATTAGTTAAAACCATATTAATGTGTTACTCTTTACACAACCCACAAGTTTGTGCTACTCTCCCAAAATTAGAAGTCAAATATATTCATACATTTCTAAATGCATTATATGTATAAGGTATATCAAAACTTCATGTAAAGGCATGTAGTTATATAAGATTGATAGTATTCACATGAGTAATCCATAAGTGATAGATAATCAACCCCATTCACCATCCTAGACAAGGCATAAGCCTCCAAGTAGGTAGGTAGTCCAACCCCAAGTCCCCCCACCCACGAATATTTTACTTTAGAGAATTCAATTAATCATAACTTTAAAACCTAATATGAAAAGACTATATTAGACAACCAAATTCAAGTTCATAACACCAATTACAAACCAAGGTCAAGGTAGATGAAAAACTAAATTCATTATCATACACAGCTTGTAATGAAAGGTTCTATCTAGAAGTAATTTAAAATTTTAAATAAAATCATACAACATTCATCATATAAAAATTTTATAACTATGAATAAACCAAATAATAACTTTTAAATAAATAAAAAAATTAAAATATTTAAACATGATATAACCATTTATGAACAATTCATAAATAAAATATAATTATAAATTTTTATAATTTTAGCTTTATATTATAGACATTCCATAATATTAAATATAAACCATTTATATTCATTTCAATATGAATTATTTCATATTATTTATTATATGACATTTTAATTTTAAATACATGATATTTTATGAATTATAAAATATTTATAATCTAATAATATAATATCATATACTTTATCATTATTTAAGCCTTGATCATATTGTTTATCAAAACACTTTTGATGTGTCTTGAGTAATATCCAAATAAGTCCCCTTTAATTTGAACAATTCAAATTAATTAATCATGAAAAAATTATAATTTAAATATAAACACTTTTATACTTTGGCCTTATTTCATAATTTATAACTCATTATAAATCATTTCTTATGATTTCTAAATAAATACTTTTATTTCTAGATCAGAAGTCGTGCCATAATTTTTTAAAATGGTATTTTAAATATTAATATGTAATATTTGGTAATAAAATGTTTCATAAATATTTAATTAAATATAAAAAATTTATAATCAATTAATCTATAAACTTTTATAAATTAAAAATATCCCAAAATACCATTTATAACTATTTATAAAAATTTTATAAACCATTAAAGTAATTTAAGAATTTAAAAACAATTTTTAAAAACTTTTATGTTTACCCTTACACATAGGGGTATTATTGTATAAGGGTGAAACCTTTTACCCTTACATAGAACACATGGGAGACCTTTCATAAAGGTAAGTCACTAATAACCATTTCGCAACTTAAAAATAATATTTTGTGCAAAGGTAATACATATATCACCTTTATGCAACTCATTATGCATTAGGATAATAGGGTGGTTACCTTTACACAGGTCATCTGTGTAAAGGTTGATCAAGAATTATAAAGCCTACATAAACTTAACAAATCCATTACCTTTATACTAATACTTTTAAAAATGAATAACATTTACACATGTTTTAAAATACTGCATAACCTTTACACAACATTAGGAAAACCATGATTAAGATTATGTGAACCCCTTCACGTAATGGTAAGTCACATGTTACCTTTATGTTACCACTCACATAAAGTTAATGTCTTAGTTACCCTTACCCATATCAACTACATAATTCAAAGGCCTTGGTTACCTTTATGCAACCCATATGCGTAAATATAATGCCTCAGTTTCCTTTATATATCCCTGCCACTTAAGGGTAAACCATTTTTCCAGATTTTTGAAAAAACCTAAAAAAAGATACATTTTTTTCATTTATTCTTAACTTTAAAATGAGATTTCATAAATATAAATCATGGGTTCCATCTGATACCGTTGAAGGGTTTTGAATGAATCTAATAAAACTTATCAGATTATGTGGAAGAAAATTAAACCCTATTATGAGAATCTCCCATGCATGATATATAAAACCTATGTAAAAACATATATGAATAAACACTATAAATGGAAACCTTACACCGTATAACATCTATAACCTTTCAATCTTCATTTTATATTCTCGATAAAGATCACTACAAGTGCATCCAAAATAAATCCTCTCTCCATGGGTATCAATGAGTTGCGCTTTAATCATCCATCGTATATATGAGAACCATCCTTCCTCCATGACCTGATAGATCCTCTAATGTAAAGGATAAATATGAATAGAGATTCTAGTGAGGAGGAGTCTCATCCAAGCATGAATAAATCACACACTCATAACCATTATATGAATGTATTATTTATAAGCCTCAAGGACACTCCTTGGTTTATTTCATTTACTCAAGAATTTATAATGCACATGATACTTCATCCAATTCATGCATCTTATGCATGATTAATAAACTCTCACATGATTCATCTTATGAAACAATTTCTTTAAATGATAGATTATGTGGGAGAAAAATAAATGATAACAATTTTTCATTTTTGTTGCAAGATGCATGGAACAATATACCATGCATATAAATCATAATTTACATGCAATATGATATTTCCTATATATATCACACATACACACACAAGTCTTTAGGGAATATATCCTTCACCACCTTGGTCATTTCATGACCTTCATTAATTGTATCGATTTTAAAGCGGGTTTTGAAGGCTCTAGGGCGTAGTGGAAGTGGGTTGGATTCGTGCCCCAATAATATATTTTGTTGGTTTCTTTAGATTAAATCTTCATAACTTGATGAAAAAACCCCAAAATATTCATAGATATGGGAAAATCGAACAAGAATTACCTTTGCTTGAAATTCTTGAGTTTTGGGGTTTATATAATTTATAATTAATTTATATAAATAAGAATTACCTTTGCTTGAAATTCTTTATTCATTATCAGATTGGTTGAAATTTCTTATTATAATGCCATTATAATGAAGGATCCAATGGAATATTCCTATATAGGTATCCAAACATTTTGCATGAACCCCAAAACTCTTCCTTCTCATCTCTAGGTGTTGGCATGGGAAAATCGAACTTCTTGCATTGTTCGTTGTTAATCATAATAATAATCCCTTCTGATCTTGAAGGATTTTGTACAATTCTCTTGATCTTGAGATGACGGAGGGGGATCAATACTCTATATTCTTGAGATAATTCTATAGTAATTTCTCTTTGACTTGGGAGAATTATCTAGAGATAAATTTTGTGCATAAAAACCCCTTATCCCCATAAATGATATAATTTAGGTTATATACCCGGTTTATAGATTTAGTTATTGCATAAAGGTTTTTTTTAATGACCAATTTATTTTTTATAATGAATTAATTTTATATTTTATTCATATTAATATTCATTATCATAAGTTTATAAATAATTTTATCAAGTTTTGAAACAAGAATATGATTTTTCATTTAGAAAAGAAGTAGTTTTTATTCAAACTAAATTATTTTCTATGTATTACATGATTTTATTTAAAAGTTAAATTTCTAAATTTTAGAATTTTAATTTGATATAATTAACTTCATTTTTAGATTCTTCATATAAAAATTATCTTAGGATTAATTTTTGGAATTTTTCTAAAAAGGTTGTTTTTTAGTTAAATAGTGGAATACCATGTTCTCAAATACCATAACTTTTCCTTTGATTAAGTATTCACAAGGTATAATTAGGTTTTGGATTAGTTTTAAAGTCACATAATCCTAATTTTTTTATTTATAAACTAATAAATGTCATCAAAATCAATACTAAAAATTATTTTGGTGAAAATTCATTTCTACGCTTACAAAAACATTTTTTAAAAATTGTTTTTCATTGCATTATGTGTACTTATATTAAAATTATTTTTTACCACCTTTAGAAGTTGGATCTTATAAAATAGTTTTATTATTTGTAATTAGAAGGTTAAAATTTGGTAAAAAGGTCAATTTCATTTTTAGTCATAAAAATAATCCATCTAGGTAAAAAGTTAGTAGCCATAGTGAAAGTAAAAATGCGGTAAAATGGTTAAAAACTAAATGATAATCCCACAAAATATTATCTTTAATTAATTGTTTGAGTATATTAACAACCCTTTTTATCCTATATTTTAAATTGGACTATTTTGGTGCCACTTTCTTTGAGTATCACATTTATTATATATTAAGAAAACAATTATTTTCAAGAGTGTCACTCCTCTCACTTATAAAAGGAGTCCTTCACTAACTCACTTGTCCACACACTTTGAGAACCTTAGTGCAACAAATATAGTTTTGTTGGATTAGTCCTTTGAATATTTCTATTCATATATTTGTATTTATCCTTAAAGTTGGCACAATGTCTGGGTGTTTTGAGACCCCATAATTAATATATTAAAAAATATAATATATTTTAATCCATACTCACCCATCATTTCAGTGTTTCTACTTTTTCTATTGCTTGGGACCTAAGATGAGAAATCTAAGACCATGGTTGATTTCAGAATGCGGGGTTTACCCTATATGTTACCTAAGGTTGGTCGGCGTTGGGCATTCTGTGGGAGGTGACCATTGGTGGGTGCATTTAATAAAATAAATAATTTATTTTATTTTAAATGTCAAACCTAATTCTCTTTTTAAATACCCTATTATAGAAAATCTAAAGGTTTAGACACATAAATATATGAGGATTTGAGATGAGAATTACTGTTCTTCATTGGTATATCAAGACTAGAGAATGATGATAATTAGATAGAGGGTGAATCGAGTGGTAGGCAGTGAATGCAACAAATCTTCTTCATAGCTGGCGAACATGCTCTTCACCAATGATTGATTCTTAATTAAGGTAGGGAAATTTATTTTTGTATTTCCACCCTATTTTATTTTCCATTCATAGATTTAATTATCCACTTATTTTATATGTGTTTTATTTATATTCTCATGATACCTACCTCATTTTGGTTTTATTAATATGATAAAATTCACTTACTGCAATTGATTGTCTGACCCAACATGTTGAGGAGGGAAGACAGGAAGTGGATAGACCACCATGATAGAGGCAACACCATGATTAGGGATCTTCTAAATGTGTCCAGAGTATCCCATAGGGAGGCAGTGCTGGCAGTGGAGAAGGTGGATCTCTGAAGGGAGGAGCTTCTAGTGGAGGGAAACACTATGATCTACTTACACCCTGGCCACCAGGTGGCCCATTCCAGGGTCAAGAAGCTAGTAGTCAGGGCTGTGGGAAGTTTCATGTTATGTAGGGCTATGGTTAGGCTATACACAAGATAATTTGAGGTACGATATGTGTCTTTTTTACTCTTTCTACAATACTAATATAAATAGGTGTGATTCATTCCTTTATCACGTTATCCCTTATGAAAGAGATGACACTTCCAGTTGAGGCTTTATCCCAGTAGCTATAGAGAGAGGTTCCTACAGGGAGTGATTATTTGATATCACATATCTATCAACAGTGTGAGCTAGTGATGGGTGGAGAGGGTTTATCATTGGACCTCTTGGTCATCATAATGAAACCTTATGTCATCATCTTAGGTATAAACTGATTGTCCATAGTTTGGTCCTAGACTTACTATCATCGCATACAAGTTAGATGTATATGAACAGATGAGATGAGATTCTCTTTTTCGGGTGAGAGAGATATCCTAGATGATCATGGGTCTAGTAGGTAGGAAGCTGCAACCCATCAACCATTAGTTGGTGAGTTTATCCCTTGACACAATGGGATCTTTAGAAATCTGGATTCCTTCAGTAGTAGAGGACTATATGAACATCTTCCCTGAGGACGTTTCAGGACAACCTCCATGGAGGGAGTTGTATTTATGCATTGAATTTCACTCTGAACCACACCGATATCTTCTACGACATATCGTATGAACCCTACCAAGATCTAGGAGATAAGGGTGTAGTTGGAGGACCATTGAGATAAGGGTTTCATCAGACCCAGCGTGTCCCCCTAGGTAACTCCAGTTTTGTTCGTGAAAAAGACAGATAAGAGATTGAGGTTTTGTGTTGATTATCATCACCTGAACTAGGTAACAATAAATAAAAAGTACCCCGTTCCAAATATTGATGGCCTCTTCAACTACTTGAGTGGTGCAAGTTGGTTCTCTAAGATCGATCTTAGGTCTGACTACCACCGTTTGAGGGTTTGTGAGAATGATATTCCAAATATTTCATTCTGATGTCTCTATAGACACTATGAGTTCTTAGTGATGCCTTTTGGTGTGATGAATTCCGCCTCTATGTTTATGGATATTATGAACTGGATATTTTACCCATTTTTAGACCAATTTATGGTCATATTTATTGATAACATACTCATTTACTCTGCATTAGAGGAGGAACATTTAGAGCACTTGGGGATGGTCTTAGACTTACTTTGGGAGAACCATCTTTATGGTATGCTCTCAGAGATCCAGTTTTGGATCCTTGAGGTTTACTTTTTGAGTCATGTCATCTCTGAGCATGGTTTATCTATGGACCCGATGAAGATTGATGTAGTGCTTTCTTAGGATCCACTAAAGAGACTGTCATAGGTGCGAAGTTTACTTGGCTTGGAGGGGCACCACAAGAGGTTCATGGTGGAATTATCAAGGATTAAATCCCCTTTGATCACTCCAATGTAGAAAGGGAAACCATTTATCTAGATGGATTAGTGTCAGTTATCCTTTTAAAAGTTGAGGCTGAGGTTGACCAGTGATCCTGTGTTGAGACTACTGGAGAAGGGCATAGATTAAATAGTGTTTTACGATGCCTTTGGAGTTGGGATTGGTTGTGTGTTGATGAAAAGACAAGAGGTGAATGCATATGGGTTGAGGTAGTTAAGACTCATTGAGCATAACTATGAGACTTATGACCCAGAGTTGGTAGTGGTAGTCTTTTCTCTAAATATGTGGATGCACCATCTTCTAGTGATAATTTTATTGTTTACTTAGAACACCAGAGTATCATGTACATATTTACTTAGAGAGATATTAACCTGAGATAGAGGCATTGGTTGGAGATCCTATATGACTATGACTTTGAGATGGTCTATACTTTTGGGAAGGTCAATGTGGTGGAAAATTCCCATAGTAGGAAGGCTTGTTCTCTCTTAGTAGAGGAGGCACCTGAGTAGTTGGCTTTGTTATAGCTGACCCTGTTGGAGGAGAGGGGTGTAAATTTTATTCAGTTGATGGTGGTGACTCCTATGATTCTTCATCATGTGATAGAGGCTCATTTGGGATACATTGATTGTGAGGTGATACATGACCATATATCTTTAAGATATTCACCATATGTATTTTCTGAAGAAGCAGAGCATGTCATCCTTTTTTAGGGGCAGATGGTGGTTTCAGTCACATTATGTGAAGGGATAATGTATTTTTACACCCCCCTTGGATATACACCCTAGTGTAGAAAAAAATTACAGGGACCTATAACAGTAGTTTTGGTGGGCTGATATGAGGAAAACCATTACTGAATTCATCTCTTGATGTATCACATGTCAGTAGGTGAAGACTGAGCGCTAGGTTCTATAGCTTTGACAGAAACTCTTGAGGCCCCAAAGTGAAAATGGGATAATATATCTATAGAATTTGTGATAGATCTTCCACACACAGTGAGAGTCCATGATTCTATCTGGGTGATTATTGACTAACTTACTAAGTCGGTGCAATTTATTTCCATTCAAGAGAAGGGATCAGTTGAGAGTTTAGGGAAGTTGTACATGTATGAGATCATCTAGATTGATGGTGTACCCTCAATGATTGTATTTGATCATGATGATAAATTCATTTCATAGTTGCGAAGAGGCTTGAAGGAGGCTTTAGGGACCCAGTTACGGATGAGTATGGTGTTTAACCCCCAGATATATGGGAATACTGAGCATATGATCCAGGTATTGGTGGATATGCTGAGGGCTATGTGTTAGAATTCGACTGGATATGGGAGGATCATTTTTCATTGATAAAGTTTTCTTATAATAATAACTATCACTCTACTATTGACATGACACCTTTTGAGGCCCCAAAGGTCATCCTTGTGCTAGTCTGAGATTGGTGAGACATCTTTTGTTGGGATAAAGATGGTAAAAGTGATGATGGATAAAGTGCAGGTGATCCACAATCATATTGGGATATCCTAGAAAAGATATAAATCTTATGCAGATCAACGTTGTAGTCCTTTGGAGTTCAAGCATAGAGACTATGTTTTCTTGAGAGTCTCCCCACGATGAGGATTGTAGAGGTTTAGCTAGGGAGACAAGATATCCTTGAGGTTCATTAGGCCATTCAAGATCCTATGAAGGGTTAGTTAGGTTGCATACTTTTTGGACTTTCCCCCATAGTTGTATCAAGTGCATATCATCTTCCATGTTTCACAACTGAGGAGATACGTGTATGAACCTACACACATTATTGTTTGGGGTGATATGAACATCGAGGATGGATCCACCATTACAGAGTACCCCGTGGTGATCGAGGATCGATAGGAGAGGATCCTATATGTATGGATCTTACCTTGGTTCATGTGCTTTGGTAGAATAGGAGTGTGTAAGAGAGATCTTGGGAGCATGAGATCTATATGCGGGCTCAACACCACAACCTTTTTGTTTAGTTTGTGCTTTTTGAGGTGAAAATACTTGAATGAGTGGAGAATGTCATGACTTTGGTTTTTTTAGATTAGTCCTTTGAATATTTATATACATATATCTAGATTTATCCTCAGATTCAACATAGTGTTTGGGTGTATCAGGAAACTGAAATTAATATATTAAAAAATTAATATATTTTAATGTGTTCACACACATCATTTTAGTGTTTATGGTTTTAATATATTTTGAGAACTCGAATGAGAAATTTGAGACCACATTTTATTTTGGAACATGAGGTTTATCCTATGTGCAACCTAAGGTTGGTCGACATCGGATGTTCTTTGAGAAGTGATTATTGGTGGGTGCGTTTAATAAAATAAATAATTTATTTTATTTTAAATGAAAAACCTAATTTTTTATTTAAATACCCTATTATAGAAAATAACCAGGGTTAGAATCATAAACCTATGAGTATTTCAGCGGATGAGGAGTGTTCTTTATTGGCAGATCAGGATTAGAGAACGATGGTGATCAAATCGAGGTGAATCAAGAGGTAAAAAATGAATGTAGAAGATATTCTTTATCACTGTAAAACATACTATTCACCAACGATCGATCCTTAATCGAGGTAGTTCATATTATTTATCAATTTCTTCCCTATTTTATTTTCAAAGCATGAATTTAATTATCTGCTTATTTGATTTGCAATTTATTGATCGTCGCATGAGCCCTACCGTATTTTGGTTTAATTAATATGATAAAAATCCCTCGTTTCACTTGCTATCACCCTTAGATACCCCATTTATGTGATTTTTAGCTGAGAAAACTTGACCAATGATGTATTTACTTTGTTTATGTGCACTTATCCTCATTTTTCTTTGTGTTCTACACTGTTGGTCCACAGGGTCATAGTTTCACACTGTCGGGACAGGTTCAAGCATGATCGAACCTATAGATTTGTGGTGGTTGTGTGAATGATCTATAGGATGAAAACCCATGTATGGATTAGGATGTATTTATGGGTTGTAGGTGAAGGTGACATGGACCAGAGACTGAATTCTATGTCCTTCATCCATGGGAGCAGTGTAATGCAATGGGATGAACCATGAGGGGTTCGGGTGGCCAGAATCCCACCACCAATGACTATTCAGGAATGGTCAACCCTAGATCTGATACCCATGGTATGATTCAAGATGAGAGTGGTGGGATTGGTGGTGTAAAAATATGCATGAAGCTTCCCTGAATTTCTATGAAAAACTCAACTACACGGCATGTAGTCCTAGAACACATGGTGTGTAGTATCCTGACTAGAACATCCAGGGTTTCAGGTAGAGATAAAGATCACATGCCGTGCATGACTCCATACATGCTATGTGACCCTGTGCTGATAGGTTGGTATGTACTCTAAGAGTAAATAGGCATGGTCATGACCAGACACATAGATAAAACTAGGAGTACATGATCATGTCCTGGTACTCAGATATGACCAGGTACACTATCATGGTCCGAAGTACATGGTCATGACCAGATGTACACAAACATGACCATATGTACATGGGAATGACCAAGAGCACACGAGTAGGAACCAGGTGGAAAAGTCATGTTGTGTAGTGCCCACACACATCGTGTAGTATTACATTACTAGCCAAGCTGTGTATAGGTGAGGACACGACTATGTGTCTAGGTGAGGTCAAACATCATGTGACCCTAGGTGCATGTCATGTACTTTTCTCAGTGACTTATACCTCATGTATCTCCTTATTCTAGAATCAAATTTTGGCCCATGATTAGCCTATCCTAGGAATTTTTCCATTTATAATGTGATGGTAACCTTCATTGGGGATTCTGAGATATGACGTGAAGTGTTGTGAGTGTAACACTTCTTCAAGTGATTCTTAACTAACAACGATGATTATACGAGATCATCAGAGAGATACTGGGGTTGGAAACCCCCTTTGTCACACCAGAGTGAGGGTCCCCCATATTCATCTATCTACCAAGTGTAACCCCCATGATGTAATAGGGAGTGGGTCCTGTATATACTGAGTGGTACCCCCCTGACGCACTAGGGCGCAGTTACTCTATCTACTGAGTGGTACCCACTGACGCACAAGGGCACAAGTCCTATATATAATAAGTGGTACCACCTTTCCTACTAGGGATAAAGTCATCTATCTATTGATTGGAACCCCCTATAGTACCAGGGAATAAGTCCTTTATTGAAGATTCCCCCCCCCCTCAATTGTGGAGCACAATGACGAGGTGTGATTCCTCCACACAACTTCCTTATACAGATATGCAAGATGCTGAACATAAGAGATAATCCTTTATATCTATAGGTAGACTCACCATCCTTGGTTGGGACATGGAGAAGGTGATCTCCTTTCTCTCTCATACGATCTTCTTTATGAGCACACACACACACACACACATATCTTGGGGTTCATTTTCCTCTTGTCATGGGTTGAGCTGACCTTCTGTTTTACCTTTTTATTGTGTACTTTATGGGTTTTGGGGAATCCTAATGGGTATGTATATAATTAAAACTACATGGTATTTACCCACATATGTTTTGTTTTATTCATAAAACATGCAGATCGATGGTGACTTCAGTGGATCATAGTGGTTCTTGGGTGCATTGACTGCATATAATGGTCATCCTTGAAGATCAAGACCTATGATCTTTTCAATCTACATTTATTTTAGTTTTTTTTTCAGTTTGGGACTTCATTTTTGGTTGGGCATTCATTTTTCCCCTTTTACTCTTTAGATCTATTTTTCATACTCTGATGTATTCCCTAGAGATTATTTCATGCATGGTTGTACTCTAGATGTTGCATTCTTCATTCTATTACTATTAAAATTTTCATGGATATGATTGCACGTGTATATATAGATACTTAGTATAAATACTTTCATTTCATTTATGCCTTCTCGGTTCTTGTCACCGCCCCTAGCCTATTAGAGACAGGATTAGGGTTGTCGCACTTGGCCTTCTGTTAGCCAGGCAGACCCTAATGGGTCAGGTCTTAACACATAGCTCAAAAAATACCTACACAAATCCTTCAAAAACTCTATTTCCTATGTACTAGAAGTTATTATCTCTCCAAATTACCAATCTAATAAGTCTCGAGGAAAGTATTAAAGGAGGATATCCCATAACCATGCTAATATAATTACATTAGTATAATTATTATACTAAAATGTTATTATTTTGATGTAAAAACCATTATATATCTTCCTTATATCCCTTATAAAATGAAAATGTCGATCGTGTTACGTGCAGACTACCACTTCCATGAACAACATATTTTATTTTTTACCACAACCTTACATGGATGATTATAAAAATGAATATAATGAATATAATGAATTAATATGATATACATAACATTATTAATGTTATTAAAATATAAATTGTATATTCTATAAAAAATATTAATAATAAATGGTTATCAGAAGATTTAACCACCTAAAACAAGTATGCCAAGACACTTTGTAAGTAATAACTTCTTAGAGTTCTCTTTAATTTGTTTTATTAATACAAATCTTATTGAAACTAATTTACCACTTTAATAACATGTTTTTTAAATCATTAAGATTTTTTAAAGTCACATTATTACCATACAATAATATATTCTTACTCATTCGGCCGTTATAACATGTTCTTGTTTGAGTCGGTTTTACCACCTACATGAATAATGTTATGATGGTTATGTCATGAGTGATTAATAAAAATTAAATACGGGTAATATTATATATTAATGATAAATTTAATATGTTTTACTGATTATATAATTGTGAAATATCTATCAAAATAGTGGAATTAAAAGTGAACAATCATGGTTATTTTAAACCGTAAAAAACAAGCTTATTAAGGAAGATTCACAAAAAAGTAACTATATCATAACCCATTAAGAACCTTTGTTTATAGAATGATATGAACCATATAAATTGACACATATATAAATTATTAAACCATTTTATAAGTATTTTTTATCATTACTAGGATACCAATTTTTTTTTGGAGATTATGAACCGAACGAACCCAAAATGACCAATGTGAACTATACTAATTTAGTAAATAAATAAATCATGGTAATAAATGAAATAAAATAATAACTACTAAATAAAAAAATAAAAAAATTCTAAGTTAAGTACATAATTATTATAATTTTATTATTTAGGAGGGTAGAAGTCATATGAAGCGAGTCGAGACTCGAGGTAAGGGATTTTTCTTTTAAAACATATTTTAAATGTTTTGATGTTTTTCTTTCAACATTATCTTTTATGCGTAAAAAATATTTTAAGAATGTTTTTTATATACACTTAAATATTTTCTTATTTTAATTTTATATTATCTTTTGTCTTCTTTAAAAAGGTTTAAAATGGAATCTTTTAACGTTTTCTGTATGGGTCATTTTGAACTTTCTTTATAAATATGTGTAACAACCCTGACCATAATAACCCAGAGCTGGTGTCTTACTTTATTAAATTATAATAATATATAATAAATTGCATCCTAAAGGATTGAATAGTTTAATAGTATTGTTAAACTAGATACATACATGGTTCCCATATTACATTTGAAAACACAAACTACAACATATTTTTTTTCGAGAATAACGTTATTCCCTCTAGAATATCCTTAAAAATAAATCATAGTACACTTCATGGATTCCTAGGAAAGGTAACATAATAAGGGTGATCTCAAATTATCTATAAGGGTTAATTATATTGGAATATATCATCAATCAATAAGAATAATCAACATAGTAATGTAAATATTTTAACACACATTCCATTTAAATAATATGACTATCATAATCAATATGGAAAGGTAAATAACTGAAAACACATTACATTTAATCAATAAAATTAATATCATAACTATATAAGGGATAATCAATATGGTAAGGTAAATAACTGAAAACACATTCCATTTAATTAATAAACTAAAAATGAAATTAATTTAGAGATAATTTCATTGAAAAAATATCATGGATAATAATAATTGAATTCTTAATAAAGGAAATACCCAATAATAGGATATCGTGTTCTCAAGAACATGATACCTCTACCTTCAAGACCATTCACAAGATGGTTCAAAACTATAGGTAGAAACTCATTTAATTCTAGCTTACTGATTCGACTCATGAGATTATCAATGTATTAAGGGGATATATAATTCTAGTACCCACATGTCACTACATGTCCAAAGCATTCCTCATATATTTAATAATTGATTTAATTTATGAACAATGCGCCTTATCATTAAATATCTTTATTGATTAAAGAATATAGATTTATCAATATTTCTCTAGATAATCAAATAAATTTTAGTGTAGAATACTGTATATAGAAATTATATAAGGTTAAATAATTAAACATATACATGATGAATAATATGGATAGTTAGGGGGAATTTAATGTCCATTGATCATAGGAAAGTGAATATTTCAAAGGAAAGTTAATGACTACAAAAATGGATCAAGAAAGTGAATGAAAATAGTTTCATAGGTCAAAATGATCATAAAACATCCATATAATGAACAAGGATGGTATAAATACAACATGTCCCCAGTGGACTCTAACTAAAATAAAGGTTTGTTGTTGTTGATAAATAAAAATACCATAAAAATATCTTTAAAAACATTCTTGAGGAAAATATCCCTTTCATTTTGAAAATCACATTTTAAAACTAAAAGTTCACATTTTTTTTAAAATAATTTTCTTTGAAAATAACCTTGAAAACTTATAAAGTAATATTTAAAAAATTGGGTGGTCATGATGGCAGAAAATTCTGTACATGCCGTACATGTTAAAACAACAATTCCTTTCTTATTTTTGGTAAAATCCAAACATGCATTGTTTGGATAATAATATGAATATTCCTTTATTTTTTTTTAAAAAAATGTAAAACATGGGTAAAAATGTCTCTAATAAATCATCTTGAAAAAAGTCAAAAACATTTTTGAAAACATTTTTATAAAATGTGGTTTTGGAAGAAAAAGGATTTCTGACCAAAGAGAGAAATTAAATTAAATTTTACTAAAAAAATTCTCAATAATTTTAAGTACCAAAGAGTGGGAAAATGGTATTATTAGTTGAAAAATTCATGAATAAATAAAATAAAATAAAATAAAATGGTTTTATTATACAATGATCAAATAATTTTCTTCAATTGAAGCTCAAGTATAAAAAAGCTAATTAAAATGAGATTGTGAAATAAACCCTTACAAAGATCATAATGTTGAAGTGAGAATTAATCAATGAATAGATTATGTGTTTAGAATGTAAATACACCTAAAATAAGTGTAAATATGACATAATATAATCAAAATTAATTACACACAAAATCTTAGAATATCAAAGACAATGAAGAAGTAATATAACCTAACGAAAAGAAATTGAGTTATGAAATTCATTACCACTTGGTAATTTTCAAGTCAAATCCCCTTAGATGAAATAATTCAAATTGAAACTTAAAATACCATGAAGTATAAATTATTCATGATATTAAATTTAAAAGGTTTAGTATGTACACCATATAAATGAAATTAGGTGTACAATAATAAAATATGCCTCAATGAAGGGAAATTGAGACAAAGTCCCTTACCTCATGCTTTTTTTTGGTTGAACGTGCTTTAATCTTATGTATAATGGTTTTAAAAACATTATTAACTTATAAAATAAACATATTAATATTTATAATATCATATATAATCCTTTTTATAACATCTTATCACCCATTAATTAATAATATTTCATTATTTTCATTGTTTTGGATGTTAATTGCCTTGTTTTCTCATTCGTGCTTTGTCATGAAAGTTTTGGTTCTTATTAATATTATATGGTTTAATAATCTCTATGATAATAATCATGAAATAATTATAATATTTATACATTAATTATACTTTTAATATCAATCATGAAATATGTTTTTGAGAAATGAAGTACGTTACAAACATGGAGATGATAGGTCATACATACGCATGAGTAACATTTCCATTTTTCAACGATCATTATGGAAAAACGGTAAGTAATATTTTATATTTAAATAATGATAATAATATTATAAATAAAATATTATTTCTTTAAATATACTTATATATATCATCCATGTAGTTTGGTGATGAAAAGCGAGTCACATTGCTTCACGAAGGCGGTAGTCCACACATACATGAACGACGTTATCATCTTTCAGTGAGTGAAAAGGTAAGAAATAAAATGATATATTATCTTTTAAAAATTATAAATATGGCATTAATATCATAAATATTTCATTTATATCACATATATTCATAAACTTTATCCTTATTACCTTCTATATAAAGCGTTAGTGAAAAATGAATCACACCGCTCTGTGAGATGATAGTACGTTGTACACACATGGGACGTTATCGTATCCACTAAAAAATAGAAATTAAAAATTTATATATGATATAATGAATAAAAAGGTATAATTATGTTATAAATATCATATATATACTTTATATCTATCATCATACCCAACCATGAGTGATGTTAATGGAAAATGCGTCACATCGGTTCGTGAGGTGGTAGTCCGCCGTACACATGGGCAACATTATCATTTCCCATTTGAGGGAAGAGGAGATGGATATAGGTTATAAAATAAACATAATAAAATATCATTATATTTCATATAATTCTGTTATTATATAATCATAAATTAATAATATTTTAAGGATTTGGAAGAAGAAATAAAACAAACACACATAGTTAGGAATTTTAACTCTTCTCAAACCATCTCTTTATGATTATACCTAAAGTATTCATAGAATGTATTTATGAGAAATAAAGGGATTATAGTATGAGGGTATGGAATATGGGAAGTTATTTGGGTAGGTATTGGATGATCCAAATGGGTTTGAAGGCGTGAAGAAGAGAGGAGAGGGGTGACCTTTTATAAATGAGGTGAGTGATACACTTGTAATTTTTGAAAAGAAAAAAGTGTACTGACGTTTTTCACATTAAAAAGGGTCCAAAATAGATTATTATTGATCCTTATACATTATAAGGTTGAAATATGTCCATAAAATATATTTTAGACAAGTTTTTAGGTAATTTTATCCCTTATCCTTTTAGTTTAACCCCTGGTAAACCTATTTTTAACTTAACGAAAATAATTAATTTTTACTGTTTTCACTATTCATTTTGGTAAAAAATAAATTTAACCTTATTATATAATATAAATTATTCTTATTCAAAATATGGAATACATTTTTACAAATTAAATTCACTGAAAAGGTAGAATTCAATTTAAAATTATACCCATAGACGTGATGAAAAATATGGTTTCCAAAGAGAAAATTAGAATAAGTATAAAATATTTTAATATTAAAATTCAATATTAAATTGATTAAAATGGCCTAATTAGTTAAATTTTAATAATAATGAACTAATTATACTTTAAAAATAATTTAAAATATAATTTAACCATGTAAATTATTTAAATGAAAAGACAGTTTTCAATAAAAATCACTATTTTCACTATTCATCAAAAAATGAAACTTTTCAAAAAAATACCAAAAAATCACCCTAAGATAATTTTGATATGATAATTTCAAAAATTAATTTCATTTTATCAAATAAATTTTCTAAAATTATTAAATATTAATTTTAAATTATGTGCATAAAACATGACTAAACCATCTTTTAGAAAAAATACAGTTTTTCAGAAAATATTTATTTTTATTTTAAATGATTATTATTTTATTTATAATTAATATATAACCATAATTTTAATAATTTAGTTATTAATATTAATACTTACCAATTTAATGACTTGTTTATAATGGTTCACTATATTAAGTTTCATTTAGACTTGAGGTTGCATGTTCTGCAAGCCATCGAAGAGATTAAATTTAAAGAAATATATTTTGTGAATTGTTTAAGCTCAATGTTGTGTGTCACATACACTATCTAATAAATTTTTATTATTTTATAATTTTGGGGTGTTACATTATCCCCAACTTAAATAATTTTTTTCCTCATAATTTTATCTTGCACTCAGAAATCAAGGGTTTGATATTTGAAAATTCCTTTATTGAAAAACCACATCATAAAAAAGGTTAATAAATTATCCTCTTAATAAGAGAGAAATGGAATTAAAAAGTTCATATGTAATAACATATAAATATGTTTATAATTAGTATAATATTGGTGTAAAGTGAAGATATGTACATGGAAGAATATCGTAAATAATTATAGAGAGTGATAGAGGTCATTTATCACAAGAAATTAAATGATTAATGAAAATTTAAGAACCTAAAAACCATAATTCTATAATGAGTTAAATGACCATTTGATTCATTAGATATGAAGGTAATTGGATAAGATTTTTGTTTTAATATCCTTTTACTAAATTTTAGTAATTCTTTTATAGTATAAGAATATAAGGAAATATACTTACTTGATACGTTTCTATTTCATAAGAACAATTTAATCCTTTAGTTGTGCTTCAATAAATTTCCAATTAATAGCTTACTCTAAGAAATTAATATCCAAAAATGAATTTTTTATTCCCAAATCATTAAAATTAACTTTTAATGGATTGTAAGATCCATAAAATAGTGAAAAGACATTTCGTCTGTCTCTAACTATTTTCTAAAACCAATATGGTTAGCATAAGTTATTCAATATAATACATTAATCTATAAATCCCAATAGTAACACCACTAGTTCATAATTAATATTTATTCATATTTTTTTAAATAAAACAATGAAATATTAACTAGAACATTATGTAGGCTAGTGGAAGGCGTTAAAACCTTATCATCATTCAGCTGTGGGTTCAAGCCTCGTGGCCTCGCTGGATGCAATGAGTTTTCCTTTTTCCAAAAATATGTGAATATAATTCCTATAAAATCCCCAAAGTGTAATATATTTTAATTACCTCAACATAAAAGATAATATAAACCATAAAGGTTACCAAACCTTTAAACTTATTCCCACAAAATTTAAGGGTATTCTTACTTAAATAACTTTTTCACTAAAACATATACTAAACTAATGGGCTGTATTTCCATAAATTTCTCCAAAAATATCCTTAATATTAGTAGACTCCCATAAAATAAAACCTAAAAAGGGATTTTTAAGACTTTTAACTTATGATAAATTTTAAACTCATAAACCCATGATGATATCCATAACTCTTAAGTTAATAAAGACATATATGATTCTAAAATTTAACACAATCTTTAAATGTTTCATAATTATTATCATCCATTGATAAAAATACTTCTAAAATTTAATTCTTGAATCCCAATACATAAATGATTCATTTGTTTTATTTCAACATAAGTCTATCCTTAGTCTAGTATTTAACCTTTAGAAGTGGTAATTGACACAGATAATTCCTAGGTTTCCTAAATTTAGAAAAACAAACTATAAATAGATCCTTAG
This sequence comes from Viscum album, assembly GCA_963277665.1. NCBI lineage: Eukaryota > Viridiplantae > Streptophyta > Magnoliopsida > Santalales > Viscaceae > Viscum > Viscum album. The sequence continues at coordinate 375,792,047 of OY728137.1, forward strand.
GATGATATTTATTTCCTTCCATCACACTCTTCATTTTTCCTCAGAAATTATTTGATTTATGCCCTTATTTTCAACAAATAAATCATTTTCACATTCCTTTGAGACACATTACTGGGTTTCTCTTTCCACATTTATCACATGATGGAAATCGAGCCTTCTTTCCTCCATGGTTTCCACCATTTGAGCTCTTAGTGAACTCCATCATTCTCTTCTTTGGTGAGTTTAAGAGTTGGTTAAGGTATAGGTTGTTGATCATATTTTAGGATAAATGATTAGGAATAATCATGATATCTTTCACTCCTGTCATAATCCCATTTGGTTGCTCATAGTCACCACATTTTCCTTTATGTTCAATGTTAACATGATTCCTTCGGGTTCCATTTATTGACTAAAAAAAAGTATAACATGAGAAATAATAATTATAGTGGGAAACCACACAATCATTTATAACATGTTTAAATCATGACACATTTTTTAATCAAAGAAACCTTAGTTTTAACCTAGGTTATTCATTTTCTTCATCTATTCAAATTCTTTATAATGATTTTTAAAGAAAATGTGAATTATCTTAAGTATATCCCCCGAGAGTGTCAAACCAAGTACACTGTAAGGAACATTTTCATACACTAGGTGATGATTGGGTCAAGCCCAATGCACCCTTTTTAGATTTATTACTCTTAGGTATAACTGTTCTAGAACCATATCCACTTGTAGTATCCAGACATGGATGTATTGCTAGGAAAAACCACAGAATCTCCTCCTTACCAAAACCTTAGGATATTCTTCTATACTTATCCTCAAATTATATCATAGGGTTATGTTCCTAATCTATGTTTTTATAAATCTAGTTCCCAAGGTTTCTAATAAACTTCCTATGATACCAACTATAAAGATCCCACCCCCAATAACCCGAAGCCGATGTCTTATTTTATTAAATTGGAATGATATATAATGAATAACATCTTGAAGGACTGAATAGTTTAGTAGTCATGGTAAGCTAAATGCATACATTATTCCCATATTACATTTGAAAACACACATTAAAACATAATTTTTTTCCTGAGAACATCATTTTTCCCTCTAGTATATCCTTCCATATTAATCACAGTACACATCATGGATTCCTAGGAAAGGAAAAAAAAATAAGGGCGAGCTAAAATGCTCAATAAGGGTTAAGTATAGTGAAAGCTACCATGAATCAATAAACATAATCAAAATATAAAGGTAAATGTAATGCCCCAAAAACTTGTTTCTCGTGTAATAGTAATATTGAGGTTTTATTTTGTTACCCGAACAAAGTATAAACTTCAATGTAAATATTATCTCACTTTGTTTAAAGAAAAAAATAACTATTATTTTCAAACATAATTTATTCTTATCGAATAATTATTTAATAGAATATTTTAAATAATAACTATAATAATATAAATAATTTGTTTGTTTTCCAAATATTATATATATAAACACATACATACATACATATATATACATGAATATGTAAAAAAGTTTTGAATTATAATTATATAAAACTAAAATTATAATTTTATATATGACATTGAGGATTATTAATTTAAAATATTTTAATGCAATTATTTTGTAAAAGTGAACTGTTTTAAATATGCGAACAATTACTTAATCTATTACATGGGTTTTATATATTTTCGAAAATATGATATATATATATATGTAATCTATAATTTTCAGACAATTATTTAATTTAATATATGAATAATTATATGGGATTTATACATAATTATTAGATTATAAATTAAAATTTTGAATTTTTCTTAATAAAATTATATATATATATATATATATATTAATAGAATGATTAAAATGGTACATGTGAACTTTCAATAAAATTATGGTTAATTTGAATAATAACATATTAACATTTTCAAATTACTAATATATGGTACAAATTAGGATAATTATTATTGTAATATAATTCCAATTATCAATTTAATTTATAACATTTTTGTTTTAAGTATATATATAATTTTACCATAAAAAAGGTTTAAATTTATAGAATAAAAATGGATAAATGAAATTATGTAATAAAATGTTATAATATAAAAATGAAATGACGATTTATATAATAAAATAAGAAAAGTGTTGGTGTAAAACAAACAAATGGAAAACATGATTGAAAAAAGTAAACGAAAAAGCAATCTTAAAGAAGAAGACAAAAAAGGTGATTGATTAAATAATTTTAGTAAATTATTAGATAATTTTAATGGGCTATTAGTTTAATATTTATAACTTTTTGACTTTTTTAAGAGTTAAGGTAATAATTGAGATATAATAATAATAATATAGTATTAAAATAACAAAAACTAATAATAATAGGGGGAATCTCGTAAGGCATGTGTGATCTGCATAGGAGGGGAAACAGACAAAAGAAGAAAAAAAAGGGGAATCCCGAATTAGGGTTTAGGTGCCAAACAGATCAAAAAAAAAAGAAATGAAAAATAAAACAACAATAAAAAAAGAGGGTAAATCGGAAAAAAGAAATAAAAAAAAAGAGATGAATCCCGTAGTGGGTTTCTGGGAGTCCGCGTCTAAGTCACGCCGCGAAGAGGGAGAGAGGGTGGTCGGGCCGTCGCGAAGGGTTTCAGCAGGCGCTTCATCCGGGGGTTCTCGAGCAGGCCGGGTGAGCACGAACTGATGCTGAGGGAGGCTAGGCGTGATGCTCGAGTAGGGATGACGAGGGTGTCGAAGCTGGGGTCATGCGTTCAAGGCCGAGTCTTCACGATGAGGTTGGAGCTGCTGAGAGGGTTTCTATCCGAAGAGGTCAGGGACAAGGCCGCTGGTCGGAGATGTCGCGCCGAACTTTGATGCGAGTCCGATCGGTTAGGGTTTCAGTCTTGTTTGATGGTTCAGTATGCCTTGATCTAGCATGAGGTAGGGTTTTGGTTTTTGTTGGGATCTACCTTATTCGTTGTGTTCTCTTATTTAATTGTTCGATCATAGTTTCTCTCTGTTTATAGTTGACCTATTTTAATTTTCTCCTTGTCCTTTTCCGAATTACTTTTAGACTGTAAACAGAAACTCATTTTTTTCCGCAATTCAAGTCTCACGTGTCCTGTTTTGATTCCAGCTAATTGAAATATTTGTATTTTATTTCTATCTATTTTTTGGCTGTTGTTTTCCAGCTTGCACTGCAAGCACTTTGTCGTTGTGGCTATAAAATCCTTAGGCCTTTGTGCGATTTGGGGGGATGCAACTCTATTTTTCAGTCCAGGGGAGCGTGTTCCCAACACTCTGTCACTCCAGCTGTAGATTATTTTCGTGTAAGGGTGATTTTGATTTATAATTACTTTCTATTATAAACTTATGATCCTCAGAATTTAAAGTTTTAAAACTTATATAGAGTTGTGAAACACATTTACGTAGGAGATTAAACTTTGTCTTCCTTATGTAGTTTTAAGTTTTGTGTATATATGTATATACACTTGAATTATTAAGGAAGGGGAAACATCTCTCCTTGTTCAAATGATTGCTAAACCATATTTACTAGAGAAGATAAAAAGATCTCAATATGATGATGAGAATCTTCACAAGAAAATTAATGCAGTTAAGGATGGGAGACTGACTGACTTCGTGTATGAAGAAGGATTTCTGAAATTTGGGAAGAGGTTATGCGTTCCATCAGTACCTGAGCTAAAAAGGGAACTATTAGACGATGCAAATAGCTCAAATTTCTCTATACACCTAGGTAGCACCAAGATGTATAGAGATCTGAAGGAATATTTTTGGTGGGATAATATGAAGTGAGAAATTACTGACTACGTGTCAAGATGTCTAGTTTTTCAACAAGTGAAGGCATAGAGACAACATCCCAAAGGAGTGATGCAACCTCTACCTATTCCTATGTGGAAGTGGGATGACATTACAATGGATTTTGTCACCAGACTACCAAGGACACCTAGAAGGAATGATGTAATATGGGTAATTGTTGATCGGCTCACAGAATCAGCACATTTTCTTCCTATAAGAGAGGATTTTCCACTTGAGCGCTTGGAAAGACTTTATATTAATGAATTTGTAAGACTTCATGGTGCACCTCTATTGATTGTGTCTGATCGAGATCCCCGGTTTACATCAAAATTCTAGAAAAGTCTCCAAAAGGACTTGAATACTAAGCTTCATATGAGTACTGCTTATCACCCCCAAACCAATGGATAGTCTGAAAGGACTATTCAAACTTTAGAAGACATGTTGAGTTCATGCTCTCTCGATTTCCAAGGTATGTGGGATCAATACTTGCCTTTGGTGGAATTTTCCTACAATAATAGTTTCCATTTAAGTATTCAAATGGTTCCATATGAAGCATTATATGGAAAGAGATGTTGAACTCAAACTTGTTGGGATGAAGTTGGTGAGATGAAACTTATAGGCCCAGAACTTGTTGAAGAGACCACGAAAAAGGTGAAGAAAATACAAACCCATATTAAAGCAGCCGAAAGTAGGAAAAAGAGTTATACTGACAACCAGAGAAAGGACTTGTAATTCCAAGTTGGAGATCATGTATTTCTGAAAGTATATCCATGGAAGGGTGTCTTAAGGTTCAGTAAGAAAGGTAAACTGAGCCCTAGGTATATCGGAACATTTGAAATTCTAGAAAGAATCGGAGCAGTAACTTACCGTTTAGCAATGCCGCTAAATCTCTCCAGAGTTCATGATGTGTTCCATTTGTCGTTGTTAAATAAATACATGCCAGACCCAAAACATGTACTCACATATGAAGAAATTGAACTGGAACATGATTTGTTATACTGCGAAAAGCCTATCGGGATTCTTGACACAAGGGAGCAGGTATTGAGAAATCAGACAACTCGTCTAGTAAAGGTTCTTTGGAGAAACCAGAATATGGAGGAAGCAACATGGGAACCTGAGTATGTTATGAATAATAATCACCCACATCATTTTTTTGAGTTTCATACATAAAATTTTGAGGATGAAATTTTTTGAAGGAGGGAATAATGTAGCACCCCAAACACTTCATGGTATGTTTCTCTTAAATACATTCTAGTTATAGCCTATATTTCATGAATCACTGAGCCTTTATGGAAAAAAACATGGTTACTTAAAGGAGATATCCATAACCTAGTGAAGTAAACCTAATTCTTTCTCTTCTATGATGTGAATTTCAAAAATCTGATATACATGGTTGCGATCAGTAAGTTATTTGGAGTACGATAAAGAAAAATCAATCTTCGGTGAATAGTAACCTACCCTTATGAATAATAACCTACCCTTATGAATAGTAACTTAACGTTATAAATATTAATACGACTCTTATGAATGGTATCCATACCATTGAGTGTATAAATGAATTTAGGCACCTTAAAATTGAAGATGAAAATTTAAGTGTTTATATTTTTCGATTAAATAACGACTTTAATTAAATATTTAATTAATCATACTTAGAAAATTATTTTTGAAAAATTTAATTCATTTTTAGATTCTACACGTCGAAAAATGGTTAGGGTGAATTTTTGGGATTTTTCTGAAATACTTAATTTTTTGATGAATAGAAAAATCCGATAATTCACAATAAATGCTAAATAATGGATTAATTGAGTCATTGAATATGATATCATGATGTAAGACCAATTGATTCAGATTCACATGAATATATTACTATTCTTGTTCATGGAATACTCACTATTGGTTGTCTTGAGAGGAAATAATAAATTAATGATTATAATATTAAGAAAACTCCTCTCTCCTCCACTATAAAACCCCCCCTTCACTCCCTATTCTCTTCACTCCTCTCAAGCCTTTTTCATGTCCAATATTTTTCCCAAATCTCTCCCCAAGATCCTCCCCCACATCCAAAAGTTCCTATCCTCTTCAAAATACGAAATCCTCTCCCATTAAGAAGTTCAAAAAGGAGAAAGTCTCAAGAGGTAAACTCCTCTTTCCAATTCCTTCATTTCTTTTAAGTTCTTTTCTTTTTGTTTCTTTACTCACCTCCCTTCACCCAAATGGTATGATAAATCCAGTAACATACATGTATTGGAATTTTTTCATTCTAATGGTATATTTCATTACCTTCTCTCCTTTCCCCCACCATTTATTTGAAAGAAATGAAAGCACCATTTGAGATGTACTAATTTAGCACATTCAAGGACAACAATTTATCAATTTCTATTATAATCTTTAATTCTGGTCATGAAACCATTTGTGTTATGGTTTAAAAAGATTATTATATATTTAATATATCCTATTTTTAGTTTTATAATACTTTTGTACAAATGGTATTAAGTTATAAAGAAAAACATGTTCATTGTAATCAAACCCACCGTTTAGCCAAAATGATTGTCACTAAGGTTATATATATAATAATTCGACTTCACTATAAGTAACCAAATTAAATTTTAAACCATTTAATCATATATATGTTCAATAATAGAATATAACTTCATTTCTGGACAACCACATCCATCTTATATATTTATCAGAACTTGAATATAAGTGAACCAATCATTTAAAACCAAGTAAACAAACGAGCCCGAACAATGAAATTGAACCTTATAACTAATCAAAAAGGCCTTTAATGAACTAAAAATGGTTAAAATAAATCATTTACATATATAATAGGTTCTGTAATTATGAATTAATAAGCCTAATTTTTTTATTCAGGTCTTAAATAACAAGTCAAGAACACCTTCAAGCATAAGGTAAGGGATCATCTCTCTCACTTTTGTTCAAGAATATACCCTATGTTGTGCCCTTTTATTCTTAATTCCTAATGATGGGGCATGTTTTTTCACCTCCCCCATACTACCCTTGTGACATATAAATAATGTAATACCCCTTTACCTCTCATTAATCCCTCTAAATAACACTCATTACCATGCCGAAATGTTTATAATGGGTTTCTCATCTCACTTTCATTTCTATGAGATTTTCCTTGTTCACCACTTATTTCTTGTATGTGGTATATGTGTACTACCATTTAATATATAATAACGTTATTATCTTTATATTCATGTTATAAAATGATTCATTTGAGGGTTATTAAGTTCTGTTCATATAATTCAACCGAGTACATTGTGGTAAGAGGCTTTGTCTCAAAAACTATTTTGTGGCGACTAACTTTGTATTGTGCACATAATAATCCTTATGTGGTGTACCTACTACCCATTTGATATCACTTTTCATTTGAAATTATATTTATATTAAATATCTATAATCTCATATCATATATATGTTTTTGTTTAAACCGTATACCATTTTACATACGGTGTTTATTTTGGAAAGTTATTTTAATTATGGAAATATTGATGAATTTGTGTACTCTACTCTATACGGATATTGAAAAGGAATATTTCTCTTATATTTAATCAATTTATAAGTAATGATTTGGATATGAAGTGGTGGATGGGGCCCACTATATCCCATCGATGCATCAGTAGATCTCATGAGACAAATCAGTTGGCGACAAGCCGTTCGAGTTTGTTTCCAAAAATCAGACGGGTTTCTACACATAGAACTAAATTTTTTTAAGGTATTATGGTTTCATGTTCCAGATACATGATGTCCAATTAATAATAAATCTCTTTTTTCATTGTCAGTTATTATTATTATCCATGAGGTTTTCAGTATGACAAAATCTATTGATGCAGTTTCATTCTCAGTTTGTTAATGGCATTAGTTATTCATTTATTCACTATGCCATATTGATTATGTCAGATTGATAGTCATTCAATTATTATTGTACTCATGATTCTGCTATTTGTAACCCTTACTGAGCATTTTACCTCACCCCTTTCATTGTTTACTTTCAACAGGTGACAAAGAGGATATCGTTTATTGAGTTCTTATGGATGCAATTTTTAGTTTCGTTATGTATTGTATTTTGTAAACTTTTCCAATGTAATTCGAGTAACATCTATGTATCTAGTTTCTTAAAGACTACTAAACTAATCATTCCTTCAGGATTTTCATTCCTTCTAACCATGCCAATATCACAAGTAACGCACCGGCTCTAGTCTAGAGGGGTCGGGTTGTTACAGTTAGTGTAGCACCCCAAACACTTCATGGTATGTTTCTATTAAATACATTCTAGTTATAGCCTATATTTCATTAATCACTGAGCCATTATGGAACAAAACATGGTTAATTAAAGGATATATCCATAACCTAGTGAAGTAAACCTAATTTTTTCACTACTATGATGTGAATTTCGAAAATCTGACATACATGGTTGCGATCCATAAGTTATATGGAGTCCGATATAGAAAAATCAATTTTCGGTAAATAGTAACCTACCCTTATGAATATTAACCTACCCTTATGAATAGTAACTTACCCTTATGAATAGTAATATGACTCTTATGAATGGTATTTATACCATTGAGTGTATAAATGAATTTAGGCACCTCAAAATTGAAGATGGAAATTTTAAGTGTTTATATTTTTTGATTAAATAATGACTTTAATTAAATATTTAATTAATCATATTTAGAAATTTATTTTTAAAAAATGGACTTCATTTTTGGATTCAAATGAATATATTACTGTTCTTGGTCATGGAATACTCACTATTGGTTGTATTGAGAGAAAATAATAAATTAATGATTATAATATTCAGAAAACTCCTCTCTCCTCCACTATAAAAACCTTCCTTCACTCCCTCTTCTCTTCAATCCTCTCAAGACTTGTGCCCTGCCAATATTCTACCCAAATCTCTCCCCAAGATCCTACCCCATGTCCAAAATCTCCTAGACTTTTCAAAATACCAAAACCTATCCCCTTAAGAGGTTCTCAAAGGAGGAAGTCTCAAGAGGTAAACTCCTCTTTCCAATTCCTTCATTTCTTTTAAGTTCTTTTCTTGTTGTTTCTTTCCTCACCTCCCTTCACCCAAATGGTATGATAAATCTAGTAACATACATGTACTGGAATGTTTTCATGCTAATGGTTTATTTCATTACCTTCTCTCCTTTCCCCCACCATTTATTTGAAAGAAATAAAAGCACCGTTTGAGATGTTCTAATTTAGCACATTCAAGGACAACAGTTATCAATTTCTATTATAATATTTAATTCTGGTCCTGAAACCATTTGTGTTATGGTTTAACCAGATTATTATATATGTAATATATCCTATTTTTAGTTCTATAATCATTTTGTACAAATGGTATTAAGTTATAAAGCAAAAAATGTTCATTGTAATCAAACCCACCGTTTTGCCAAAACGTTGTCACTAATGTTATATATATAATAATTCAACTTCACTATAAGTAACAAAATTATATTTAAAACCATGTAATCTTATGTATGTTCAATAATAGAATATAAATTAATTTCTGTACAACCACATCCATATTATATATTTATTCTAACTTGAATATAAGTGAACCGATCATTTAAAACCAAGTAAACAAACGAGCCCGAATAATGAAATTGAACCTTATAACTAATCAAAAAGGCCTTAAATGAACTAAAAATGGTGATAATAAATCATTTACATATAGAATAGGTTCTATAATTATGAATTAATAAGCATAATTTGTTTATTCATGTCTAAATAACAAGTCAAGAACACCTTCAAGAAAAAGGTAAGGGATCCTCTCTCTCACTTTTGTTCAAGAATCGCCCCTATGTTGTGCCCATTTATTTTTAATTCCTAATGATGGGGTATATTTTTTCACCTCCCCCATACTTCCATTGTGACATATAAATAATTTAATACCCATTTACCTCTCATTAATCCCTCTCAATAACACTCATTACCATGCCTAAATGTTTGTAATGGGTTTCTCATCTCACTTTCATTTTTGTGAGATTTTTGTTGTTCAACACTGATTTCTTGTATGTAGTATATGTGTGTCACGACCCCTCCTCAGGGCCTGTTCCGTGACTACCCCAAGCCCGTCTTCCATAGGCCAGGGGCTGGTGACTAGCACCAAAGGCGTAAATCCCGATAATAGGGAAGACATTGCCTTTATAAAGTAAAAAAACACCATAGAGTACGCAAGCTGAAGTAAACACTAAGTAAACTGAGTACAAAAGTTAGTGCTGAAAAGTAATTGGGCCAGAATACAAACCCAACTGAAATTAAAGTACAACTGAAATGAAAGTACAACAACTGAAAAGTAAAGCATCGAGTCTGAGCCATCCTTTGGAAACCCCACCTGAAGGGTGGATACAGATAGTCTCCTCTGCTCCTCGGCTCCGGTTGTCCGCTCCGTGTACGTCCCGTCCAGTGATCCACCTCTAGGTACCGTCCAGCTCAACGAGCTCCCACCTCGATCAGCGCTGTCCATCGTCTGCATCCAACACAACGTAGTGTGGGCATAACTCGTGTAGGGGTGAGTATACGCTACTCAGTAGGGACCCCGAGACCCCCAAAGGTCTCCCAGAATCCACGAAGGATAAACCACAAAGGAAAGATACAATCACGAAGTAACAACCAACTCTACTTAGGTATATTCCCATACATATACCTAAGTCATCTATTCCAACTCGGCTCCAGTATACGAGCCCAAATACAACCCAATACACATAGGAAAACATAACCCATTCCACATAGAAATTCACAACCCATTCCACACAGGAAATCACAACCCAATCCACACAGGAAAGCAGAAAAATCATATCGATGATAATGATTGTAAGTTAAGACTCAGCTCACACAGATATACTTCTTCGTAAGGCGATAGAGATGATCAGATTTAGCCACTGATTCATCTAAGCTGTCGGACCCACATAGGATACAAGACCAGCTAAGCTGTCTGACCCACAAAGGATACAAGACCAGCTAATCTGCTGGACCCACATAAGATACAAGTACAGAGTCAAATACTGTCGGACCCACATAGGATACAAGAATAGTAGTCAAGTACTGCCAGACCCACATAGGATATAAGAACATTAGTCATCGCCATCGAACCCATGGAGGATTCCAGTATGGTCGTTGTCGCTGCTGAACCCACGGAGGATCCCAGTACAGTCGTCATCGTCGTCGTAGTCGCAGCCAGCTCTAGGGTTCCCGCACACAGAATGCTCGATTTCGGGAGGGTCCGCTCCACGAGCCAAGGGGGTAGATACATCAACTGACACTAAGTCCAGAGTTGATGTATTCCAAAGTTCCGTCTCGTCAATAGGAACTCAACGTGATAGATGACGCGTCAATCAGACGCCCGGTCTGAGAGTTATTGGCTTTTTCGTCCCAGGGGCCCAGTTGGTTTCTAAGCTAAAACCAACCCAGCTGTACTCCAGCTATATCCAAACCTCGAGCAGAGTAAGACAAAAGAACCGTCTCACTAAGAGGAATCCAACAAAGTTGATGGCACGTCAATCGGATGTCCGGAGCTCAAGTTATAAGCGTTTCTGCTCCGAGGACCCGGTTGGTTTCGTGTTCGAACCAACCCGCCCCTGTCTGCCGCCAGGGGTTACAACCCCCGGACATACCAAATGGCCGGCCGTTTTGGCCGGCCGGTGTGCCGCCGTGGGACCCCCACGGGTCCCGCCTTCCGATGCGCCGGCGGCCGGTGCCGCGGCCCGCCCCCGCCGCGGCCCTCTATAATGCTCTGGGGCGGTACGACGGCGCCGCGCCCCTCCGCTGCGGCGTGCTCTTGGCCGCGGCTTCCTTCGGCTTCACCGGTGTAGCGCGACGGCGCCGCTCACCTTCTCCGCAGTTTTCCTCATTCCCGCGCGGTGTCGTTGCACCGCGCCACCTCTGTTCCAAACCACGACGGTGATCAACAACAATGAGGAGGATTAGCCATGTTTGTGCGGTCCGACCTCCTCCCGTTAAATTGATAACAGACGGCCAATTAATAACGACGAACGTCAAAATAATACTTGAACGACGAAACATTCCCTACCTCAAAGATGTTCGTGGAAGCTAGCATCGTGAAAAATGGAGTCGCAGGGTGAGGCTCCGTATACGTCGATGGAGATCGTCCGAGGAGGAAGTGGCGTCTACCTTTCTTTGACGTGGAGAGAAGATGGAACGACGTGTTGGCGTTCTTCGCGTTCTTCATGGAGGAAGATGAAGTTCTTCAAAGTGTAGAACTCTCCCTCTCTCAACACAACGAAGCAACCAAAATAAAATAAGGCATTTACCTTATTTTATTACTTTTTCCAACATTTTTAAAATTCAAAAACCTAAACTCACTTAATTAATTAGTCTTGAATTTTCAAAATTAATGGTGAGTTTAGTTGGCATGCATTAATGTGGAAGAGGGTAGCCACAACATTTAATACATGGGAGGTTTAGAGGGGTTAAAGAATTTGAAAAGGTGGGGGCTCGTGTGGGCCGCACCTCACTAATATCCTACCAAGAGTTAAAATTTTAGTGGGTCCCACCCCAACTCCCACACATGGGGTTTAACCTCTTATAAGTGAAAAATTGTAACACAACTTATTTCACTTAATTCTTAATCCACATTTTAACAACTCATCACGAGAAAACACAACTTCAGAAAATGTCTTCTTAAGAAAATTCCGGCACTGCGGTTTCATCAGTGCCCTCAGATTTCGATTCCGAGCACCGATTCAAAAGTTAGAAAACCCCGCTCATTCGTTCACTGAACGTACCTGAGCTAAACTTCGGAAATTGATTTCGGGAACACCGGGCCTCAGAATCAGATTCCGTCAGAAACTGTGTACTCATAAAATCCCAAAGAATTTAAGAAAAAAATTTCTATGAAATTTAAAGGTCTTTACATTACTCCCACCTCAGGGATTTACGTCCCCGTAAAGATACATCACAAACTAGGGAAACAAATGAGGGTACTGAGCATGCATCTGAGCCTCCCGCTCCCAAGTGCTCTCTTGGATGTTCCCGTGTTGCCACCTGATGCGCACTATATGAATCTACCGCCCATGTAGGACCCGCTCCTGTCGATCCTCGATCTCCACCGGGACCTCTGCAAAAGTCGCCCCATCATCGATGTCCAGCTCCCCATGGTCGATGATATGCATCGGGTCATGCATGTATCTCCTCAACTAAGATACGTGGAAGACGTCGTGAACCCGGTGCAACTGAGGTGGTAGAGCCAGGCGATAAGCCACCTCACCTATCCGGCTAAGAACCTGGAATGGTCCAATGAAGCGCGAAGATAACTTGCCGCCCCGACCAAATCTCTGTAAACCACGCTGAGGTGAGACCCGTAAGAAATTGTGGTCGCCATCCTCAAACTCAAGTGGTCTCCACCTCCTGTCAGCATAAGAATTCTGTCGGTTCGGAGCTATCCTCATCCGCTCCTGGATGACCTGGCCTGGACCTTCTCTGTCGTGGCCTGGACTATCTCTGGTCCCACAAGTGCTAACTCCCCAGGGTCTGTCCATCACAGAGGTGATCTGCAAGGTCGGCCGTACAATTCCTCATATGGTTCCATCCTGATGGTGGAGTGGTTGTTGTTGTTGTACGCAAACTCCACCAAGGGTAGGTGATCCTCCCAGCTACGACCAAAGTCGAGGACACATGCACGAATCATGTCCTTGAGAGTCTTAATGGTTCTCTCCGTCTGACCATCCGTCTGAGGGTGAAAGGCGGTGCTCAGACGTAGCTGTGTCCTGAATGCCTCCTGCAAACCCTTCCAAAGCTGGGAAGTAAAGTGAGCATCATGATCAGAGAAGATAGATTATGGCACACCATGAAGTCATATGATCTCCTGAATGTAGAGGCATCCCAATCCCTCCACTGAGCCCTTCTCTCTGATGGGTAAGAAGTGGGCCGACTTGGTGAGTCGGTCGACGATCACCCAAATGGAGTCGTGTCCTCTGGAAGCAAGTGGAATTCCAGTCATTAAATCCATAGATATCCCATCCCACTTCCACTCCGAGACCTCCAAGGGCTGTACCAAGCCAGCTGGTACCTGGTGCTCCGCCTTCACCTGTTGGGAGGTGAGGCATCGGGAAACGAACTCTGCCACAACCTTCTTCATACCTGGCCGCTAGTGCTGTCATCTGAGGTCCTGGTATATCTTCGCCACTTATGGATGTACCGCTAATGGGGAAGTGTGAAACTCTCTCAGCACCTCCTCCTATAAATCAGCTGGTACCATGGTACGTCCTTTGAAAAGGACGACATGCTCTCCTCCTATAGAAAAACCATCAGGTGCCTATCCTATGGAAATCTGTGCACATCGCGTCTCACAGTCAATGTCCGCACACTGTGCCTCTCTGACCCTCTGAAGAAGTGGATGATCCATCCTTATCCACGAAGGATATCTGCAAAGTGGCTAGCTTCTCTGTCTCCTCTCCAAGTAGCTAAATGCCCGTCCTCCTGTTGAGAGCATCAGCTACTATGTTCCTCTTTCCAGGAGTATAGACTATCTCAAATTCATAGTCCTGGAGGAACTCGAGCCATCGCCGCTATCTCAGGTTCAGGTCCTTCTGCGAGAAGATGTACCTGAGACTCTGGTGGTCAGAGTAGACTGTAAAGCACTCGCCCATCAGATAGTGCCGCCACATCTTTAGAGCGAAGACCACTACTACTAACTCTAGGTCATGGATAGCATAGTTCTGCTCATGTTGCCTCAACTGTCGTGATCCATAAGTGATCACTACCCACTTCTGCATTAGGACACACCTGAGTCCGGTCCCTAATGCATCGCAGTAGACTACGCACCCTACTCCCTCCTCCGGTAGCCTCAAGATGGGTGCACTTGTCAATATCTGTCTCAGCTCCTGGAAGCTCTGATGACATCTATCTGACCACACGAAGGGTCTCCCCTTCTTCGTCAAAGCTGAAAGCAGTGCTGCAACTCTGGAGAAGTCTGGCACAAATCTCTTGTAGTACCCAACCAAACCTAGGAAACTACGCACCTCTGTCACGCTCCTGGGTGGCTCCCAAGCTAGCACTGCCTCGATCTTCGTAGGATCCACCACAACTCCCGCCTCAGAGATGACGTGTCCCAAGAAGTGGACCTCACGTATCTAGAACTGACACTTCGAGAGCTTACCATAAAGCTGGTGCTCTCGGAGTGTGTCCAGTACAACCCGCAAGTGGTAGGCATGCTCCTCCTCAGTGGTCGAGTATATCAATATGTCATCGATGAAGACTATGAAAAATCGATCGAGGTAAGGCTGGAAGATCCTGTTCATGAGACTCATGAACACTGATGGAGCATTGGTTACGCCTAAAGGCATAACCAAGAACTCATAGTGGCCATACCGACACCTGAAAGTCGTCTTCTGCACATCCTCGTCCCGAACTCTGAGCTGATGATAGCTTGACCTGAGGTCTATCTTCGAGAACCATCGTGTTCCCTTGAGCTGATCGAAGAGGTCATCAATCCTCGGAAGCGGATACTTGTTCTTCACAGTCACCTGGTTCAGGTGACAGTAATCGACACACAGTCGCAAGCTCCCGTCCGCCTTCTTGGCGAACAATATCGGGGATGACCATGGTGAAACACTGGGTCGAATGAATACCTTGCCCTGCAAGTCCTCCAGCTGTATCCATAGCTCTCGAAGATCAGCATGGGCCATCCGATATGCTGGAGTAGATATCGGGGCTGTCCCGGGGTACAGTTCAATATAGAAGTCTACCTCTCTGCGAGGAGGTAGTCCTGGAACATCGTCAGGAAAAATGTCCACATACTGATCCACCACAACAGAAAAACTCGGACTCCACACATCCATTACTCCTAGGATGAGGCTAGCCATCTGACGAGTGATCGACTATCCTCTCCTCTGCGTGAGTCCATCCTACGCTGCAAAGGATCCCTTCTCGCCGGTGAAGGTGAACCTGCTCCCATCGGTGCAGACACACCGCACCTTGTGCCTAATACAGTCTATCTGAGCATGAACTGTAGATAAACAATACATGACCAAGATGATGTCATAAGTCCTCGACGCCGCTACAAGAAGATCCCAGCCGAAGCTCTCGCCTCCTAGAGTAAGATCACACTGCCGGCACCAGTGCATAATCATCGAGTATGCTCCCGTAGGAGTCTCTAGACGAAAGGATCGATCCAACGACTCCGTCGGAATCTCCGAGCTCCAAACAAGGGCAGCGGCAATGAAAGAATGAATTGCTCCTGTGCCTATAAGAACTACAACAAGGGTGGAGTAGACACAGATAGTACCTAGAATAATCTCAGGTGCGCCGTGGTCATAGGCCTACGCTGCTTGAAGCTGAGCCTGCCTATGTCCGCCAGCTCCCTGTGGTCGGGGTGGACCTCCTGGTGGTGGTGGTGGTAGAGCCTAAAAGCGTTACCCACCACCTGCTGCTCGGCCAGCTCCTCTGCCTCGTCCACCTGCTCCCTGTGGACCGCCACGGTCAAACCTCTGCCTTTGCCTGGGTGGTCCGTCAACCGTCTGCTGCTCCTCTGCATGGCGAGTCAGGCAGTCACGAGCCATGTGGCCCTGACCGCCGTATGCATAGCACTGTCTGCTCCTCATAAGGCTGGATCTACGTCGTGTGACCTGTACCTCTGACCCAGTATCCTGAGGTCGTCCTCCTGATGGTATGGTCCTCTTGGACCCCTGTGACATCCATCGACCACCAGCTGTATAAGACTTCACTACATGCCACCCTGCGGTAGGTCTCGCTGTTGGTGTAGGCTCAGCAAGAAAGCTCTCCACAAGAAGGGCTCTCTCCAGTACTACTGCATGCGTCGGAATGCTGAGGGAGATCATCGATGCCCTGATCTAATGCCTCAGTCCCTGCTCGAAGGTCCAGGCCCGGAAGAATGGGTCCCGTACCATGTTCGTGGAATAACGTGAGCGATCGGTAAATCTCACCGAGTACTGGGCTACCGTTATGCTGCCCTGCCACAGCTGCAGTAACTCCTGAATGCGCACCGCACAGAGGGTGGCTGGAATGAACTCCGAGTGGAATAGGCTCTCGAAGTCCGACCAAATAAGAGATGCCTCATCGTGCACCTGGAGTATCTAGATCCACCATCTACCTGCTTCCGTGTGTAGGAGACTCGCTGCAAGGATCACCATGAGGTCTGTTGGTGTCCCTACTAACCTGAAAACTCGTACAACAACCTCCAACCAATCCTCGGCTACCCGAGGGTCCGTCTCCCTGTGGAACCCGGGCGATCTCTGATGCTGAAATTCATGCATTGCACTAAGGTGACATGCACTCTTATTGGCCGGGGCTGGTGGAATCGGTGGATCGGTGGGTAGAGGTACCGCCGGTGCCTCCGCTATAAAGGGGCCCTGCACTAAGGCCTCGTCACTCGGTGGGCTACCGTCTCGCACAAAGCTCGGAACCCTAGCTGGCTGCCGTCGTGGGGCCATCCTGAAAAGAAACAGGTGCGCCACGGTCAATACAGTATACCTGGTGAGCTAACACAAAGTAATCACAAAGAAAATTTTTGAAACACACATGCAATCAATGTTTTCATGCATTGAGTCGGAAATCAGAAGTCAGGGTCCTGGTGTATGGATACGTCAGCCGCCGCACCAACACTGGACTCCCTGGACTGACAACCACACTCAATACCCTTAACACTATTGCTTCACATAGAAGAAAGATCAGAGTCCTGAGTTCTATGGTAGAACTGAACTCCTTTGATACCAATTTGTCATGACCCGTCCTCGGGGCCCGTGCTGTGACTACCCAAATCCCACCTTCCATAGGCCAGGGGCTGGCGACTAGCACCAAAGGCATAAATCCCGATAATAGGGTAGGCATTGCCTTTATAAAGTAAACAAACACCACAGAGTACGCAAGCTGAAGTAAACACTAAGTAAACTGAGTACAAAAGTAAGTGCTGGAAAGTAATTGGGCCAGAATACAAACACAACTAAAATTAAAGTACAATTGAAATGAAAGTACAACAACTGAAAAGTAAAGCAGCGAGTCCGAGCCATCCTCTGGAAACCCCACCTGAAGGGTGGGTACAAATAGTCTCCTATGCTCCTCAGCTCCGGCTGTCCGCTCCGTGTACTTCCCGTCCAGTGATCCACCTCCAGGTACCATCCAGCTCCACGAGCTCCCACCTCGATCAACGCTATCCGTCGTCTGCATCCAACACAACGTAGTGCGGGCATAGCCTGTGCTGGGGTGAGTATACACTACTCATTAGGGACCCCGAGACTCCCGAAGGTCTCCCAGAATCCATGAAGGATAAACCAAAAAGGAAAGATACAATCACGAAGTAACAACCAACTCTACTTAGGCATATGCCCATACATATACCTAAATCATCTATTCTATCTCGGCTCCAGCATACGATCCCAAATACAACCCAGTCCACATAGGAAAACATAACCCATTCCACATAGGAATTCACAACCCATTCCACATAGGAAAGCACAACCCAATCCACACAGGAAAGCACAACAATCATATCGATGATAATGATTGTAAGTTAAGACTCAGCTCACAAAGGTATACTTCTTCGTAAGGCGATAGAGATGATCAGATGTAGCCACTGATTCATCTAAGCTGTCGGACCCACATAGGATACAAGACCAGCTAAGCTGTCGGACCCACAAAGGATACAAGACCAACTACTCTGCCAGACCCACATAGGATACAAGTACAAAGTCAAATACTGCCGGACCCACATAGGATACAAGAACAATATTTAAGTACTGTCGGAACCACATAGGATACAAGAACATTAGTCATCGCCTTCGAACCCACGGAGGATTCCAGTACGGTCGTCGTCACTGCCAAACCCATGGAGGATCCCAGTACAGTCGTCATCGTCGACGCAGTCGCAGCCAGCTCTAGGGTTCCCGCACACAGCATGCTCGATTCTGGGAGGGTCCACTCCACGAGCCAAGGGGGTAGATACATCAACTGACATGAAGTCCGGAGTTTATGTGTCCCAAAGTTCCGTCTCGTCAATAGGAACTCAACGCGACAGACGGCGTGTCAATCGGACGCCCGATCTGAGAGTTATTGGCTTTTTCGTCCTAGGGGCCCGGTTGGTTTCTAAGCTAAAACCAACCCGTCTGTACTCCAACTACTTTCAAACCTCGATCAAAGTAATCCAAAAGAACCGTCTCACTAAGAGGAATCTAACAAAGTCAACGACACGTCAATCAGACATCCGGAGCTCAAGTTATAAGCGTTTCCGCTCCGAGGGCCCGGTTGGTTTCGTGTTCGAACCAACCCGACCATACCCAAAGTTCTCCAAAACCTTGAGTGTAATATACCGAAACGACCATATCAATCCAAGGATCACTACGCAACTGACGGTGTGTCGATCGGAGTTCTGTAGCCCAAGATATGGGCATTTGAACAGATCTGTCCGAAAATAGGGGGTTTGGGCCCGGTTCGACCCGACCCGGCGCGGGCGGTTCGGCCCGGCGCGGGCGGTACGGCCCAGCGTGGGCGGTTCGGCCCAGCGCGGGCCGCGGCTCGGCTCGAGGCCGAGCTGGACGCGGAACGGGGGGGGGGGGGGGGGTGGCGCTGCCCCCTTCGTTTTGAAATGGTGGCCCCCACGTGGAGGGGCCCGACCCTGTCTGCCACCGGGGTTTACAACCCCCGGACTTCCCGAATGGCCAGCCGTGTTGGCCGGCCGGTGTGCCGCCGCGGGACCCCCGCAGGTCCCGCCTTCCGATGTGCCGGCGGCCGGCGGATCCGGCCGCCCTTCTCTACACCGCCGCAGTCTTAGGCCGCACCCCTCCACCGCGGCCTGCCCCGGCCACAGCCCTCCATGGTTCTCTGACGCGGCGTGACGGCGCCGCGCCCCTCCTCCGCGGCCCGCTCTTGGCCGCAGCTTCTTTCAGCTTCACCGGCGCAGCGCGACGGCGCCACGCACCTTCACCGTGGTTTTCCTCGTTCCCGCACGGTGCCGTTGCACCGCGCCGCCTCCGTTCCAAATCATGACGGTGATCAACAACAATGAGGAGGATCGACCATGTTTGTGCGGTCCGACCTCCTCCCATTAAATTGATAAGAGGCGGCCAATTAATAATGACGAACGTCCAAATAATACTTGAATGATGAAACATTCCCTACCTCAAAGATGTTCGTGGAAGCTAGCGTCGCGGAAAATGACATCGCGGGGTGACGCTCCGTATACGTCGACGGAGATCGTCTGAGGAGGAAGAAACGGATCCCTTTCTTTTATGTGGAGAGAAGATGGAACGGCATGTCGGCATTCTTTGCGTTCTTCATGGAGGAAGATGAAGTTCTTCAATTTGTAGAACTCTCCCTCTCTCAACACAACGAAGCAACCAAAATAAAATAAGGCCTTTGCCTTATTTTATTACTTTTCCCAACATTTTTAAAATTCAAAAACCTAAACTCACTTAATTAATTAGTCTTGAATTGTCAAAATTAATGGTGAGTTTAGTTGGCATGCATTAATGTGGAAGAGGGTAGCCACAACATTTAATACATGGGAGGTTTAGAGGGGTTAGAGAATTTGAAAAGGTGGGGGATCGTGTGGGCCCCACCTCACTAATATCCTACCAAGAGTTAGGATTTTAGTGGGTCCCACCCAAACTCCCACACATGGGGTTTAACCTCTTATAAGTGAAAAATTGTAACACAACTTATTTCACTTAATTCTTAATCCACATTTTTAACAACTCATCACAAGCAAACGCAACTAAAGAAAAGGTATTCTTAAGCAATTGTCAGCGCTGTGGTTTTATCGGTGCCCTCAGATTTCAATTCTGAGCACCAGTTCAAAAGTTAGAAAAACCCGCTCGTTCGTTCACTGAACATACCTGAGCTAAACTTTGGAAATTGATTCCGGGCACACCGGGCCTCGGAATCAGGTGCCGTCAGAAACTGCGTACTTATAAAATCCCAAAGAATTTAAGAAAAAATTTTCCTTGAAATTTATGGGTCTTTACAATGCGTAATTCCATTTGACATATAATAACACAATTCTATTTATATTCATGTTATACAATGATTCATTTGAGGGTTATTAAGTTCAGGTCATATAATTCGACTGAGTACATTGTAGTAAGATGCTTTGTCTCAACTACTATTTTGTTGTGACTAACTTTGTATTGTGCACCTAATAGTCCTTATGTGGTGTACCTACTACCCATTTGATATCAATTTTCATTTGAAATTATATTTATATTAAATATTCATAATCTCATATCATGGATATGTTGCTATCTAAATCGTATACAATTTTACATACGGTGTTTATTTTGGAAAGTTATTTTAATTATGGAAATATTGATGAATCTGTGTACTCTACTCTATACGGATATTAAAAAGGCATATTTCTCTTATATTGAATCAATGAATAAGGAATGTTTTGGACATTCAGTGGTGGGTGGGGCCTGCTATAGCCCCTCGATGCATCAGTAGGTCTCATGAGACAAATCAGTTGGTGACAAACCCTTCGAGTTTGTTTCCAAAAATCAGACAGGTTTCTACCTATAAAACTAAACCGTTTTTACAGTATTATGGTTTCATGTTCCAGATACATGACATACAATTAATAATAATTCTCTTTATTCATTATCAGTTATTATTATTATCCATGAGGTTTTCACTATGACAAAATCTATGGATGCAGTTTCATTCTCAGTTTATTAATGACATTAGTTATTCATTTATTCACTATGCCATATTGATTATGTCAGATTGATTATGATTCACTTCTTATTGTACTCATGCTTCCACTATTTTTAACCCTTACTGAGTGTTTGATCTCACCCCTTTCATTTTTTACTTTCAACAGGTTACAAAGAGGAGATCCTTTATTGAGTTCTTGTGGATGCAATTTTTAGTTTCGTTATGTATTGTATTTTGTAAACTTTTGCAATGTAATTCGAGTAACATCTATGTATATAGTTTCTTCAAGACTACTAAACTGATCATTCCTTCGAGATTTTCATTCCTTCTAACCATGCCAATATCACAAGTAACGTACCAGCTCGAGTCTAGAGGGGTCGGGTTGTTACAGTTGGTATCAGAGGAAGTTTAGTAGAAAACTTGGAAACTAGAGTAGGAAATGCATAGAAGGGAACAAAGCCATAAGGTAGTATTTGAGGATAAAAATACAAGAATGTCCTGGTATTTTGGTAAGGAATAGATTATGTGGATATTTTAAGAAATACGTCCCATCTGGATACGAGCTGGTTGTGGCGACTCTGGCACAGATGTATCTAGGGTAAAACCCGAAAACAATGCTTTGAGCTAGAATAGAATGAGAACTGGTACATGAAAATGGGCCTTGCTACACTCTTGGTTATGACACTCCCGGGGGATATGCTTAGGATAATTTACATTTTCTTTACAAGCCATTACGAAGAAGTTTAATGTAAATTTTTCCTCAAAGAAATCATATTTTTAAGATTAGCTATGCATAGAATTTCAATCTATGTTGAGTGCTTTTCTATTTCAGATTCATAAACTAATCTAGTGTATCCCATTATTTAGAAATGGCGTCTAATGGAATAAGGGAAATCAATACTCATGGGAAAGGTAGTGATCTCCCTACTGAGCAAGTCAACACAGTCAATGTTGGAGCAGATCATATCATGACCATATTGGGACAACTTACTCAGGTTGTAACTAATAACCATTCCACACCTATGTTGGATTGTTTCATGCGGCAGAAGCCCCCATCTTTCAGTAGGACTACTAATCCAGTGGTTGTTGAGAAATGGATCATGTCCCTTGAAAAGATATTCATGGAATTAAGATGCAATGAAAATTAAAAGGTAATACTGGCAGTATATTGTATCAAGGGTGACGCTGATCAATGGTGGTCCTTGATTCAGAATACCACAGAGGAAAAAGAAATAGAAGATATGGAATGGAGGACTTTTAAGGAAATATTCTTTGAAAAATATTTCCCTCGTGAGCAATGAACTGAAATGAAGAAGAAATTCCTTAGCTTAAAACAAATGGAAGAAGACAGTGTTGTAGAGTATGATGCTACTTTCACAAGGATGTCCATGTATACCATAGATTATGTATGTGAATCAGCAGAAAAGATTGATCATTTATTGGAAGGTCTTAAGACAAGTCTTTGAAGGGAACTGGCTTCTCAATCATTTTCATCATATGATGAAATTGTATCAAGATCCATCAAAACAGAGAGGGAATTTTCTAGATCAAATGTTTTCAAAGGAAACCAAGATAAGAAGCGATACTTTGATAACAAAGGAAAAGGAGAAGAACCAAAGAAGAGCAAGGGAACAAAGATATTCCCATTATGTGAGAAATGTGGAAAGAATCACCTCAGGAAATGGTTGAAAGGCATGGGAGTCTGCTATAACTGCAGAGAAAAGGGTCATCAATCTGATGAATACAAGGGGAAGAAACAATTCAATGATATTCAATGATACAATTGTAGAGATATGGGACACTATGCAAATGAGTGTCCTAAGATCCAAGGAAAAATGCCTCAGAAAAATCCAAGAGAACAAGGGAGAGCCTATGTGATTACAACCACAGAGGTTGAAGTTCCTAATGATGTGGTGGAAGGTACTTTAATTGTTTCCTCAAACTTATCCAACACTTTATTTGATTCTGGATCATCACATTCATTTATATCTTCCCAGTTTTCCAAGAAAATTTGATATGTCCAATTTGATTTAATAAAGGAGTTGTTAGTCAAAACTCCCAGGGGATGTATCATTGCAACAAAGGCATGTCGACTAGTCCCCCACCAGACACCAAAAAGTGCTTTAGTTGTTAACCTTATCATCATACCAATGATTGAATTTGATATAATTCTCGGTATGGATTGGATGTAAAATTATGATGCGAAGATTTATTGTAATAATAAGGAAGTTACAATTTTTGAAAATGGTGTAGTATCCCTTGTCTTTAGGGAATAAACTTTGCCACATGATTCTTATCTAGAACCAACCCCAATAGCTCTACTGAATGCAATACTTGGAGAGGAAGATAAACCAATATATATGGGCGAGGAAATAAATCTTCAAATTGAAGATGTGCACATAGTGCAAGAATACATTGATGTATTTCCATAGGATTTAACTGGACATCCTCCAGAGCGGGAAGTTGAGTTCTCTATTGATTTAATTCCTGATGCATGACCTATATCAAAGACTCCTTACAGAATGACTATTGTGGAATTAATAGAGCTAAAGAAACAACTAGAGGATTTGAGTGAGAAAGGATTTATTCGACTTAGTGTTTCTCCATGGGGAGCCCCTATCCTCTTTGTCAAGAAGAAAGATGGATCCATGAGGCTTTTCATTGATTACAGGGAAATCAATGCTATAAAATAAAGAATAAGTATCCTATTCCCCATATTGATGATTAATTTGATCAACTTCATAGAGATCAATAATTTTCAAAGATTGACCATCGATCTGGATATCATCAGTTGCGTGTAAGGAAGGAAGATATTCCTAAGACATCATTTCTGACTAGGTATGGGCATTACGAGTTTACAGTGATGCCTTTTGGATTAAAAAATGCACCCTCTGTTTTCATGGATTTAATGAATAGAGTTTTCAAGGAATATCTTGATAACTTTGTTGTGGTATTCATCGATGATATCCTCATATAATCAAAAATCTATGAAGACCATGAGAATCACTTACGGGTCATTCTGAAAAATCTTAGAAGCAATAAATTATATGGGAAGTTTAGCAAATGCGAATTCTGGCTTCAATCAGTTTCTTTTCTAGGCCATATTGTCTCTAAGGATGGAATCATAGTTGATCCTGTGAAGAAAAAGACAATCCAAGATTGGTTCACACCAATAAACATAACCGAGGTACGCAATTTTATTGTCTTAGCAGGTTACTATCGGTGTTTTGTTCAGAATTTTGACCGAATGGCTAACCCGCTAACCAAGATCACACGTAAAGGAGTCAAGTTTGTGTGGACAAAAGAATGTACAGAATGCTTCGAAGAATTGAAAAGAAGATTGGTCAATGCTCTAATTTTGACTCTTCTATCTGGAAGTGATGGATTTTTAATATACAACGATGCATCAAAGAATGGACTGGGTTGCATCCTTATGAAAAATGATAAAGTTATTTCTTATGCATTAAGATAGTGGAAGACTCATGAGAAAAATTATTCAACTCATGATCTTGAGTTAGCAGTCGTAATCTTTGCTCTGAAAATATGGAGGCATTATCTCTACGGAGATAGATGTGAGATTTATACA